>JAVTVY010014555.1:0-61460 GCA_036873755.1 Hanleya hanleyi | reverse complement strand
TTTTATCATATTGAAAGCGCTAACTAAATTAAAAACAGACAGATAAGGCTACATCCTAGAAGCCTCCGCATTCTAAAATCTGTAAGTCAGGTGCCAAGAGAAGTTCTTATGTAGACTGATATGGTTGCTTTTCAGTCGCCAAACGTAAATTTTACACACCTTTAACATATCTCTCCAACTCATCCACATATCTGATATCTGGAATGGGTCACATATCGGGTATTTATCTAATACTCTACATTTGATTGACCTGATATGTGGCATCGTGTATTCACATCGGTGATGCTTGCAATATATGAAGCTAGTGACGCTGGAGATTAATCTCCGTGACAGTTGCAGAGAGCTGCGCATAGTTCGAATAAATCAAGCGTGTTGCATGCATACCTTCCCCAATATGGGCTTACTGTTCGAAATAGAATATGATAATTTCTGAGGAGTCGAAATGGCTGCCATTCAATTTTGAATGGCTGCCATTCAATTTTCCTGTTAGTTTCCCATACTCACTCACTTGGAGAAGCCTCTCTCGCACAATGGAAAAGAAGCTAACCCCAAATGCGGCGGGTCTGTACTCCGGATATCTCAAAATGACTCCGTTCTATATGTGAGAATCGACTCAAGACTCTCATACTTTACTGGATGATTTGTCTATAAACACCCTGTCTCATTCCAACCATCGCAAAGAAACACCAAGCTTGATGAAGAGTTGTTGACAAACCTAGCGTCTAGTCCGTCACTCAATATTCATCCCTCGTCAATAAGAGCACCAAATTAAAAACAATCATACAATTCAAGCGCGAAGAGAAAATCCATTCTTCTGTCGTCGCTATATAGCTGAAATATTGCTGAATGCGACGTTAAACCCTAATTCTCTCTCTCTCCATTCTTCTGTGAGGTCAGTTGGGGCCTGGATTCCGACACTTCGCGGCAACTTGGCCTTTTTCAGTCCGCTTGTTTTGAGTGATGGAGTCATACATGTAATTTCTCTAGATATGTTTCTTTGGGAACATATGAGATTGATACTGACAAAGGTTCTGATTTCATGAACTATTTTGGCAACATAAGCGTTTTTGGTCTTCTTGCTGTACTGTCTCCTGGAAAGGGTCTCAATATTTCTCGAAGATTCCAAGAAGCAAATCATTTAATATGGAACATTACTTGAATTCCCATTTTCATCTTCTCCGTATGCTTATGGTTGATCCTGGATGTACATGTATACTAGCCAATTATCGTTATGATGCAGGAGTCTATAGCTGTTCAGGAGCTGTCTGGTTCAACACGAGTTTCCAACCAAGAGCAGGTTGTGGTTTTGACAGATATGAGTGACACACATATATTTTCACCAACAAAGATGAAATAAGGACTACGAGACACACTGTAAAGGTCCTGTGTCACTTTTGTTCAGGGCATACAAAGCAAAGCGAATTTTGTCGACTTTGTCAAAACGCACTATTATCCACCATGTAAAATCATCACGCCGATCTAGCATTATTATACACCATGTGAATCAACATCAGGCCGGTCTAGCACTATTATTCACCATGTAAATCCTCGTCACGACTGTCTAACAATATCATCCCTCGTGTAAATCATCACCACGACTGTCTAGCACTATCGTCCCTCGTGTAAATCATCATCACGCCGGTCTAGCACTATTATCGACCATGTAAATCACCATCACGCCGATCCAGCACTATCATCTCTCCAGTTTCTGAGATCGTGTTTAGGAGTAACACATTTCATTCGCTGGCAGCGCTCGACCATACCGTTCATACTCGAGTACAGAATGATATCATTGCCTATCGCAATCGGAAATTACTTCTCGATTTTCCGTGCAAAGCAAATGTGGAAATTCTGAAAAACTGAATCATGATATTTGCTCTGCTTCTTTTTCTTGTAATTACAAGCGTCTAGTCCGTCATTCATAATTCAGTCGTCGTCCATTAAAGAATATCCGAGTCCATAATCCAAAGACCTACGTATTCAATATTCCATATAACAGCATTAGCAAAAAATTAAAAAAGACAATCATAGTATATATAAACGTAGGCTAGTTTCCTGAAAGAGAGAAGCGGTCAACAGTTTCAATGATGCCGGCAAGACATCATGATGTTCAAAAATATCAAATCCGTTCTGGTGTTTTGAAATGGCATTTGGGTAATAGCAATCGTAAGACCCGACGTCCAATATTAGTCCATAGAATTATTTTCGCGTCGCTCTTGTGTCGATTTGTCGATGGGCGAGGGGGAGTTTGGCTTAATGCCACAAGGCAATTTCATTCCGATGGTGACAGGTTGTTTTAGTGGTGGAGGAAGCCGAAGTACTCGGATAGAACCACCGCAGGTCGGCAAGTAACTGGCAAACTCAGACATGCACTTGATGGGCAGCTATAGTATAGATCATAATCTCTCTTAACGAGGCCGTTTTGGAAGAGAACTGAGCATTCAAATACATCGTAAATTGGCAACGAGGCGTCCGCGCATCTATTTCTCAGCAGTTTCTTACATTGATTGTCTGAATGAAGAACTGTCAATGACCAGAAACCATATTGTGCCGACTCTCCGCTCCAGAAATGCGCGTTTGGGGTCTTCGTGTGTTTTTAATCTCTGATTATCGGGATCATAATCGAAATAAATACCACGTGACTTAACCGGAAGCTAGACAGGACGTATTGGTAAATGGACCGAGGACATTAAAACTGGGTTAGTTCGGACTGTCGTCGTAGAATTTGAGTTACTCTGCGGGTTAGAATTCGCCTTTTATCTGAGGGCGACTAACAGTTCTTTGTCGGGGCGGGACGGGTAGGAATTTCTTACAATGGAGGAATTGCTGATATGTAGTGGTAACAGCTAGCTCCCAGTCCGCCTCCGCACTCTATACCTCATCGATCGAAAAAATTCTTTCTGTGCCAATCTAGGATATTTGAGATCAGGAAGGCTGTCAGTAGGTGTTGATACACAGGTACATGGAATAGACACAATCTCGCCTCTCTGCAGCACAAATTTTATTATAAGAGCGGTTTGCAACGAAGGTTGGACCACACTTGAACTCAAGCTCGATTTCAGGTTTAAGTGAACTTTCTTGAAAGCAAAAAAAATGAGCCAAGGAAAGTTTTCAAGTGCACTTGGAGATTCGAGTGCAAAAATGGGGTTTCAATCACGAATGAGATCAGGAGCGATTTTCGAGAGGTTCTGCTCCAACAGAGCAGCCAGCGTGAGAATATTTTCAAAATCACTAAACATTCACATAAATATATACAATGCAATATTAGTTCTTTTTTCGACCATTATTCAAGAGCACGGGTCTTTCCGAAATTCGTGTGGTTTATTTCGAGTTTCTTCGATGTTTAAATGGACTATTATCTGGCTTTTCACCAGTTGTTATTCATCAGAAAAGAGGGTCATTCGTGTGTTTTATTTCATGTTTCTGCAGGGTTGTACTACTTTTACAGGTATATGAACACAGCCAGCATTTGTATGGATTTTCAACTGCATGAGTTATTTCATGCCGTTTCAGGGCTCCACTTTGTGTACAGCTATATGGGCATATGGAGCATTTATATGGCTTTTCCCCAGAATGAGTTCGTGCATGGTGCTTCAGGTTTCCACTGTTTGTGCAGCTATATGGACATACGGAGCATTTATATGGCTTTTCCCCAGTATGAGTTCGTGCATGGTGCTTCAGGTGTCCCCTCTGTGTACTGCTATAGGGGCACATGGAGCATTTATATGGCTTTTCCCAAGTATGAGTTCGTGCATGGTGCTTCAGGTGTCCCCTCTGTGTACAGCTATAGGGGCACATGGAGCATTTATATGGCTTTTCCCCAGTATGAGTTCGTGCATGGTGCTTCAGGTGTCCCCTCTGTGTACAGCTATAGGGGCACATGGAGCATTTATATGGCTTTTCTCCAGTATGAGTTCGTGCATGGTGCTTCAGGTGTCCCCTCTGTGTACTGCTATAGGGGCACATGGAGCATTTATATGGCTTTTCCCCAGTATGAGTTCGTTCATGGTGCTTCAGGTGTCCCCTCTGTGTACTGCTATAGGGGCACATGGAGCATTTATATGGCTTTTCTCCCGTATGAGTTTGTTCATGGCGCATCAGGCCTCCACTATGTGCACTGTTATATCGGCACATGGAGCATTTATATGGCTTTTTCCCAGTATGAGTTCGTTCATGCTGCTTCAGATGTCCACTCCGTGTACTGCTATAAGGGCAATATTGACATTTAAAACGTTTATCAACAGTATGGGTTCTTTCGTGACGTCTTATGCCGCCTTCCAAGGCAGAGTTACAGGTGTATGGAAACAGTGGGCATTTGTATGGCTTTTCATCAGTATGACTCCTTTCATGTTGCTTCAGTTTTGCTTCCTTTGTACAATTATATTGGCACAGTGAATCTTGGTATGCCTTTTCCCCGATGGTGGCTATGCTATGCGTTCCGTGGGATTCGATAATTCTTCCTCTCTTAGTCCCAAAGTGATCAACAGGTGGACCTAGGTTATCAGCCACCAACCATTCGTTTTCTCTTAAATTGGGGCTAACCTTGTACAAGGCTACTGGGAATGGTCTCCCTGTCAGTGAAGTCAACATATCGCCGTCTTCATCAACTGTGGCATTTGCAGTGTTAGGAAAGATATCCTGAAACAAAGAACCCAACAATAATTAATTAATTAATGATACATATGGCAGATCCGCCAATCATCTCAATCATCAAATTGTGACTAAACACTTCCTGTGTACAAAAAGATACCTTCTCTCCACTCATTGTGTTGTGGTCTGTGCTGCAAGAAAATAAAAGGAATAGGAACTGGGTATTCCGGGTAAGAAAATGTTTCCAGAACGATTTGGGTCACTTTTTGAATACAGACGTAGGGGGTGCACCGAAGTATGTGGCCAGATGTATTAAGGAATGCATTATGTGTATCTATGTTAAAGAGTTTGTTCGATTAGGGCACGAAATCGAAATGAGCTGAGGACGTACACCCTGTTCAAAACACATATTGTACCAGATGATTGGGTTACTACGAAATTATATAAAAAATACAGAAATGCCATGGCAAAATTCGGTAGGGGTTAGTCCTTTAAAGATTGAAAAGGGTAGAACGGACTGCCATACAAATCCTGCTTTCTTATTTAAGAGCGACGAAAAGCTCATTTTTATGTAATGTTTTATATTTAGGTAATGTCCGTCTCTCATAACTCTGTCCATCTTAGCTTGCTAAGGGCATTTCACGTTTCACTTGATACTACCCTTAGCTCAATGACTTCATTCTCCGTGTATTTCGCCCGATGTCAGTTTCCCCAAGCATCAAGTCGCATGTCCGCTCCATTTAAACGAGCCAATGAAATTGTCCGTATTCAAATACTTTGACCTGGAAATCTAAGACAGGAGACATGTCAATTTCTCTTAAGTGCTCGACATGCTCGAGGCGCAAGACTGTGCGAGACCAAACTGAAGTTGTGCGAATTAGCTATTTTATTTCTCACTCTAATGGAGCATGCTTCTTTGTTTTCCTTAAGACAAATCATATTACAAGCGGTCTAACATATTTGTAAAAAATAAAATTGACGAAAGAAAATGATATGCTTTTTATTTTGTGATGGGGGCACTCCGAGACCCACCAAGGGATCGTTTCAATCGATCGCTTTCTGGAGGTGTGTCTTCGTTTTATGAATATGATTGCGCCGATGTCGGAGCTAACGGGACCAATCCGATGTGACCATTTGGGAAACGCCCTATAACACTCAGATATCACCCGTTACCGCATGTCTACGAGCGGAAGTTTCTACGTATGATCGTGTCATGCGTTCGGATGATGAACTCTGTCCAGAATGGCACTTATAACTAGTTTAGTATTGTACTGTTTGTATCATTTTGTATGTGATGAGACGTTGATAAACATCTACCTATCTATCTGTCTATATTTTTGACATTTTGACTAATTACAATTTTATAAATTAGGTGATTTACATATGGCCCGTGTGTCACTGACAATAGAGATTACGTGAACGGTGGATTAGGGGAACAGGTTTACTGTTGTTTAGTACACATTTCAACTGCGAAACCCGAACACTACTTAGAGGCAGTCAAACTCCCAACTTACGTGTTTCATTGGGATCCGTTCATTGTTGTCGTCACATGCACTATGGATCGTTGTATTTTCAAACGCATCAATAGGGATAGCTGGTTCAAACTTTACTGGTGTTACATCTATCGCACCTGTGGTACTGGTATTGGCAATTCTTCGACGTGGAGTTCTAGGTTCCTTCATCACGGGCAGGTCGACAGGTTCCACTTTTATTGATCTGACATCCATTTGTTCCACGTAGAAAATAGCTTTTTCCTGTATGAAATACATAGCAATACTAGTAAACGAATTTTAAACTCTGTCATAAACTCTCCAAACAGCATTACGGAATATGGGGATCAGTATATAAACTAGGCTACACAAGTCTGTTATCCTTTATATAAAGTACTGTTTTGTACAAAGCTACAATTCACATACATACAAACTAAGATTCAAAGCATAGCTGGTGAAAAACGCCCAACATCAGCGGGTTATCGACAGCATAAATAGTAAATTAAGGAGTAAACATAAACTGCTGATAAGATCAACGACACCATCATTGCTCCGTTTCACTTCCGTCAAACAAGGAAAGGTCAGTATGCACGGCTTCCACAATAGAGAATGAAGGATTACTCTTATCACCAGATACAGGCCTGTTCATTTTGATAGGCTTTTGATTTTGGGCATGCTGTTATTAGGCTTATAGAGATTCAACGGTATGTTCTAGCTACTTTCTTCCCCCCCAACCTTCCCCGAGTTCGACGCCAGAAGTTCTGCGTTATTTTGGTGCTTTATTGAATACGTACGCTTCTGGTACGGATTGACGCCATAAGTGATTAATTTTCATAAAAAAAAAATACGAAAGAAAAAGCATATAACTTGCTGAGGATGGAAGTCGGTTATGGCAAAAGGTCGGTTCATTTATTTATTGTTGCTCGCGGATAACCAACGTGCTCATATTCAACTTGACGGAGAAATTGTTTTTTCGGTTCAGAAAAGCTGTGAGAATGCTGGAATAAACTACCCACGGGAAGTTTAGAACGGTTTCCAAGTCCGAGATTTAACATAAAAGGTTGGTTTCATTGATTTGAGTGGAGAAAATTAATGGCGTATAAAGTATCGTTTTCTGACTGCCGGACATTTCGGTCCGGTAGCTGAGTCGATTTTGCCGGTCAAACTGGCAGCCCCTATCTTTAATAGAAATCAGTATTATAAAATATCTTGTAGGGGCTGCGTTTCTGACTATCTGTATGCACCTCGCTCTAGCTAAATAATATATAGCCCTCAAGAGTATGAGGGCTATAGGTCGGCCCCAGTCACCTCCAGCGAGGGTTTTAGATAATTTTATTACGAATCACCCACCTCTGAAACTGCCGTACATCTAATCTCTATCCCCTCCTGCCCACTATTTTAAAATCTTGAGCACTATTGTGAAATAGTGACGCATATATCGCCGTCTGAATTTTCCAGTCGTGAACTTCGAATCTGTGCGCCGCCATGTTGGTGACGTCACTGTATATGGTTAACATGGCGCATTTAAAGTGGAATTCGACTGGAAAATTCAGACGGCGATATATTCGTTACTATTTCACAATAGTGCTCAAGATTTTAAAATAGTGAGCAGGAGGGGATAGAGATTAGATGTACGTCAGTTTCAGAGGTGGGTGATTCGTAATAAAATTATCTAAAACCCTCGCTGGAGGTGACTGGGGCCGACCTATAGCCCTCATACTCTTGAGGGCTATATATTATTTAGCTAACCTCGCTCCATCAACAAAATAATCTTTGAAGCGAAAGTAAATGTCTCAACCCGTAAATAACAACGCTGTGTGTGGGAGTTTGGACCCAAAACCTCTCTACCCTAATACATCCGTCCAAACCATTACTAGTCACGAGTCGAACAGCTGTTGTCGTGGGAACGAACATTACCTAGAGCCAAGAACCGCCGCCTAAATCCTCTTCTCGCCACGACAAATCCTTAGCGTCGCGCGGTAGATACCTGCACGAAAGTTTAAAAAGATGACCTGGTACAGGATCGTAACGCGGACTGAATTGAACATTGGTATATTTCCAATTTAATCGTAAGCAGATCTATATTCTAAAACAAATACTCGATAACTTAATAATATTAAAGAAAACAAATATTCAGCAAAGATATACAAATACATCAATATAATTTTGGCGTTGGGTGGAGCGATACATTATCTGTACATATATGCTGGATTACTAGTACCAGTATTTAATTGAAGGGTGTTAATTTTGGTTAACCGGGTTAATTCAACCATATGATTTTTTTTGAAAATATGATAGGGTTGCAAATGTGGTACCTGTACTATGCCAGACACAGGAAACGACAGCTCAAATCTTTACCAGTCATCATGAATTATGGTCACATTATGTCAGGCACGGCGGGGCCGGGGGGGCTACGGGGGCTGAAGCCCCCCCAATAATTTGGCCAACTTTTCTAAAATTCGTATGATGTCAACGCAAAAATACTTCAATGAATACGTATTTTCGAAATGAATAGTAAAATGAATTGTCTGCGTCGCATATCTATCGCATAACTAAAACTATTTCCAACTGTCCAGCATTAGTGGGCCAGACAAAGCTCTAGAATTTTTTTTATCGGCATTGTTTAGTAATTTTTTTAGTAATCTCTAGGTTCACAAAAGGTTAATAGTGTTATACCATATAAAAGATGGTAGAGATAAATGATTAAATCCTCACACCATGTACCGTATGCCACTACTAAGACGAAATGCCGCTAGAAACATATGACTCCTATGTCCTGAACATTTCGTGATATCAGCGAAAATAAAATACTGTTATTTGATTGTTCAGACTTGCTTCATCAAAATTACAAAGAAAATGGACTAGAATAGAAAATACCCTGCGTGTCCATGCCATGGGAATGTCCAAATCCTCGCCCAGTCAAGAAGTTACCGAAACGCAATGCATATAATTACAAGTCCTTGGTAGTGAAGTGCCCAAATACACGCTGTCGGTTTTCATTGTTCACAAACTCATTGGCAATTTCGATCAGGTTGATGGAGTCTGTGAGATTCTTGACGATGAATATTTAAAAAATGTTGAAAACAGGCAACACAAATAGAGTTTACACTGGCGAGGATTTCTTGTTTTATTGCTCGGAAATACGCTAGAACGCCTCTCCGGCCATCTAAGACCCCTGGAGCTTCCGGGGCGTAGGCGGCCCCTGGACCCTCGCCTAATTGTCCTGTGATAGTAGCCCCCCCAATCATGAATTGCTTCCGCCGTGCCTGTATGTACGGTCCATTTAGCATCAAATGAGCTCTAATCTCATAACGTACTTTAGTTTTGTAGCCTATGAACAGATAATTAAAGTAAGGTAACGTTGGTCCCAAGTGTGACTCTGTTCAATCAGCTTTGAAGTTAAAACAAATAGACGGTCGGTGTGGACGACTTTACTATATCTAATTGTCCATTTTAAAATTTACCTCAAATGGGTTGTGGATGAAATACTCGCATACATTCTATTGTGTTATTTATAATTACATCAAAACGGTTTTGTTCAGACTAAATATATGCTGCATGTAATCCTTTAACCATCATTGGCCAAGATATTCCGACCAGATGGCGTCAATCTCTGTAGGAACCCTCACCTTCCCAGCATATTATTCATCACGCCTGTCTAGCACTGTCATTCACCATGTAACTCGTGATCACGCCTGTCTCGCACTGTCATTCACCATGTAACTCGTGATCACGCCTGTCTAGCACTGTCATTCACCATGTAACTCGAGATCACGCCTGTCTCGCACCGTCATTCACCATGTAACTCGTGATCACGCCTGTCTCGCACTACCATCCACCATGCAACTCATCATCACGCCAGTCTAGCAATCCATCAATTAACTCATGATACCAGTGTATCAATCTCATCCATCATGTAGAACATTATCACGCTAATTTATCAGCAGCATATAGGCCTATCATCTAAATCATCAAAACGTCAGTTTGCCAGTATCGTCCATCGTGTAACTCACCTTCACGCTCGTCTAGTACTATCATCAATCATGTGACTCATAATGACGCCTGTCTAGCACTATCATCCATCATGTAACTCATTATGACGCCTGTCTAGCACTCTCATCGATCATGTAACTCATTATGACGCCTGTCTAGCACTATCATCTATCAAGTAACTCCTTATGACGCCTGTCTAACACTATCATCGATCATGTATCTCATTATGACGCCTGTCTAACACTACCATCTATCATCTAACTCATCATCACGTCTGTCTAGCATTATCATCAATCATGTAACTCATTATGACGTCTGTCTAGCATTATCATCCACCATGTAACTCATCATCACGCCTGTCTTGTCCTATCCCCCATCATCTAACTCATCATCACGTCTGTCTAGAATTATCATCCATCATGTAACTCATCACGCCTGCCTAACACTATTATCCATCATGCAGCTCATCATCACTCCTGTCTAGCACTATTATCCATCATGTAACTCATCATCACGCCTGTCTAGCAATATCATCCCTCATGTAACTCATCACGCCTGTCTAGCAACATCATCCCTCATGTAACTCATCACGCCCGTCTCCCACACAGCAAACAACAGTGGACCACTAGTGGGAGTGGAGCGGGTTCTAGTGGCACGAGCGGCATCGGGAGCCGAAAACGGCCCGACGCCGGACCGCCGATACATTTGGGGCGTCCATGTCATCTGACGTGTGGATGAGGTCGGGACTACAAACGATCACCGATGACTTGATGGTACCACGTGACATTAATGTAAAATCATTGGTAAAAAAAAGTGATAATCAAATTATATTATTTTTGACCAGTTTGATCGCTTAATTATTCAATTATATCTACAACATTTATGATAGGCCTACGTATAAAATTAATTTCACTGCGGGAAATTTATGCCGACTTTGGGCGCCAAATTCGTGTTCAGTTACTTCCCCTTGCGCGGCAGAGATGCGTTCAAGCCTGCAAGTGTAAGATGCCATTTTATTGAAGACGAAATCTGCTATTTTACAGGTATGTGTTGATTGTTTTATCTTGACATTTCGCATATAATTAGTTAAGAATGTTCTGAGTCAACCTCCATCGAGTCTATACTTTAGAAATATGTATAATTGTAAATTTTAGCGCTGAAAGTTCAGTGGTGAGCGCCGGACATTCTTTGTTTGTGACGTCACTTTACAGACCATGCGGTCTTAAGGACGAGGAGCCCCTATTATACTTTGAACAAACTTCTGGTGGGTTCATTTAGGGTTCCTATGGGTTCTTTGTGGGTTCTTTGCACTAAAAATGTTTGCACTGAATATAGAATAAACTGAGAACGATGAATACTGATTCAACAAGAGATTTCGCCACACAAAAATGACTTGGGTTTTTACATCTTGATCCATGTTTGCGCGAGTCCTTAATGTCCAAGTTGATGAAGTGGACTCTGAATGATTTATTTTCGTAGCGATAACTGGCGGTGTATTTGATTGTTCAGAACTTAGTTTTCGATGTTAACTGTAGGGATAATAGCAAATTATCACAGAAAACTGTATGAGAGATAATTATTAGTCATTTCGGTATTTTGAATATTCTAGATATGTTTCCCATATGATAAAGTTCTATGTTGTGATAGATTTCAGTGAATTCTGCCGTTCAGCTTCTGTTACCTAATTGTTTATTGACAGATAACACAACACGGGTTGATTGTAGAAAAGTTTCATATTTTATTTTATTATGAGAAACCATGGTGATACTTATTACAGTTCTGTAATGTATTATAAACTGGCACAAGCCTGAACATGAACTGAAGTGTACTACATTTGGGTGTCTCATTGCTATTATTTGGAATAAGTAAACGTTCTGATTCTGAACACGAACCCTCAACGAGTGTGGGTTAATTCATTTTATTGAAGACGAAATCTGCTATTTTACAGGGGTTCCCGACGAACTATCCTGGACCTGGTATAACATGAAAGGCCAGCCAGAAATTCTGTGATTTGCTTTCAATTTCTGCCACGGAGAGTCACTCTTCAGGTAAACATGTTCCAAGAGTTCCATTATATTTTCCTAGCATGTCCGTTTATAGTTACGGTAAGATTCTGTAAACAAATCAAGTGGGTTTTTTTGTTTAGCTCAAAGATTAAGTATTATGGTTATAAGTGTTCAGCCTATTTTGAACGAGCTATTAAATATTTATGGAAGTATAATGTAGTGATTCGTCAGGCTAATAGAATGAAAACATAATTTCCTAAAGGATCAGCATTTGATATGAATTTCATGTGATTGTATTTTGTATACATGTGGATATTGATCTATGAGAAATAAATCACTAGATACAGGCTTATAGATTAAATATTACCCGACCGTGGAATTTAATTGTCTATGAAAAAGCCTCAATCATGTCGATTTGACTTGTATTCAGCAATTTACACTGAGGAGTATTGAATGATTACAAGTTTACAGATTATATGTATTCAACTCCTTTAATTTCATTGCTCTAATTTATTTTATTTCTGTCTTTTTACAGAACCCTGCTAATGAATAAAGCTGTTACTGCAATATATTGGCAGTACTCAAGATTCTGTTTCAGTCAGTTGTGAGTAAATCTTCCAGGATACAATATAGTATGCTGTAATTGATTCCTTGTTTTACTTATTAAAGTGAACGTAAAGGCCGAGGCAACATGCACTCTGTGGGAAAGAGCTACATTGAAATACTGAAATAGCAGCAACAAATATTTTTGGGGATTTTTTTGCACGGAGTACGAACGAAATTATCTCCGTTGTATTATTGTTCCCCGGCTGCCGCCATGCTGGCTATCTCACTCAGAGCAGTGACGTTGTATCACCTCGGAGCTCTTTACTTCGTGGAGTTAGAAAGCGCAGAAAGCATGTAAACATAGCGACGCACGAGGAGGCTAGCCTGACTTCAAGTTCTGACGAAGAGACAAATGAAGGTTTACAGGGTTACCAGTTTGAACCAAAACGCTCCGATGTCGACGAAAGTAGTGAGTAGTTCATCGAACGTTTCAGGTCAGTAAACACTTGCTGGAGACACGCAACACAATCAAAACACGCTTGAAACAGCCGAGCTCTCCACCACCGCAATTATAATTCGTGCTACAGCGATGCCAAAACAAAGTGATACTACGTCACAGGAAAATATCACGTGCTCCGTACAAGCGTTTTCATTGGCGCAAGGCTAATGAATAAACTGATATGGCCGACTCCAGTCGCTCGCTGCATCAGTCAATAATTCCCGTGTTTGGAATTTTTTTTTTGGAAGGGAAAAAATCACAAAAAATATTTGTTGCTGCCAAATGATACTTTTAATATAGTTCTTCCACACAGTGCGTGTGTTGTCGCAGCCTTTACGTTCACTTTAAACAAATTATGTATAAAATATTATTATCTCCATTTAGATAAGGATATTTGTGGTATCCTGAGAATTATCCCCCTTTGGCCATATTGTAATATATGATGTAATAGAATGAAATAATTCGGAGGACTGGCATGAGTTCAGGGGTCAGTAACCATGATGTAATTTCATGTTAATGCCCCATAAAACACTCCTCATTTATCAGACCAATTTGACTTGTTTCCTCTATCCATCGGGTGCCCTGATTATTACGACAATATTTTTGAGAGGATGTTAAAGGGGACGTAAACTCTGCGGTAAAATACAACGGGAATTATACAAGAGTCCCGATAGATTAAAAAAATCGTGACAAATATTTTTTCGCATTTTTTTCCAATGAATGAGACAGACGCAAACATAGAAAATACCGTGATTTGGAATTTCTTGGGGGCGCCGCCATGTTTATTTTGAGCAGGATTTTTATCCAATGGAAAAGCGCGAAATTCAGTTGTGCCGATAATCTGCTACGTCATCGGAATTCTCTGCGTCGAGATATCATGGCCGCGTATGGCGGTTTTCATGCACTCCTCCGTTCCCCGACTAACAGAGGCAATGCTATAGATTACCTTTGATGTAGAATACGGCCTGATTCTTGCAGATATTCTACGATGCCGGGCTGCACTGCATTTGGCTTCACAATGTACCAGGTAATCCCGATACGTCGCACTATCATCCTCGTTCATGTTTGTAAGCTACGGTCTCGAATACTGCACCTGTTTTACCTCCAGAGACAGAAGAACTAGTGTCCACTGACGTCACGATTCTTCAAACATGGTGGCCCCTACGTTGTTCCAGTGTATCGAAGTTAAAACGTTTAGTGCTGCTTTGAAAAAATTGTAAAAAAATATCTGATACACGATTTGGATTCTATGAGGAAAAAGCTTTAACTGGCCATGCACGGTTCACCAGAGTTTACGTTCCCTTTAAAATATTTAGTTTGTGAACACAAACTATTAACTATCCACATTTGAATTAATTCACCAGCATGAATATTTGAATTAATTTGTCAGCAAGAATGATATATGTGTGAAATGATGATGTACTTTTCATGTTGATTTCAGACTAGTGCTTTAAGCCTTTTGTGGGGAAATGATGTCAGACACATCACCACATGAAAGCGATATCGGGGACGGATGCTGCCCATAGCTGGAAGTGGTCAGGAAAAGGGGCAAAGGACAAGTTCATGGACTTTGTTGAATAATACTGTGTTCAGTAAGTACGAGAAATACAATTTGTATGGCTAACATTTGGTTAGAGTGAACTACAAATTCACACTACATCTCCTTTCTTTATTTGGCCAAGAAGAATGAGTCTACATTCTATCTACTGCCATCTCTAGTGAACACAACACAATTCCTGGTAGAAATTTTGTTTGATTCTTTAGAAATTTACCACATATTATCATCACCATATGAAGATGTACACGTGACCCTTTTTGACCTGATCCAACTTGTTTCCCCTTACAAGTTATGTATTTATTAATGGTTTGCTTTTGCAATTCTCCCCTGAGGTTTAGTTTGATAATATGATTACTAGCCAGAGGTATATATTGAACCACTGATAGAAAAGCCCTTGCTTTCAATCATTAATATCAGGATAATTTTGACCAGTGCCTTATCTGCTTCTGTTTTAGAGTGCAGGAGGAAACATCACCTGGAAACTAACGATAAAGAGATTGAAACAGCAGTCGGCGGCTGGAATAATGCATGTGATCAAGATGGCAGACGAAGGAGCCGAGCTGGGAAAGCAGCATCATTCAAAATGTCTGGAGATGGTCGGCTTGAAGCATTTGCTTTATCCCAAAATTATGATTCAATTTAATATATCCACTAGACTTTTGAATATTTTGTTGTGATTTTGTAGTCCCATTAATAAAGTCTGAATTCAGAAACTTAGTATTCTTAGAAAACATATAATTTAAATTTTGAACAACATCAAAAACGTTGAAAACATTTGGAAAAATTGATCGTGGACTTTTTATGCCAAGATTGTTGTTTCGAATATAAAATTCTCGAAGATTTTATTTCATTTTGTGTGTCATGATAATCGACTGAAATAAAGTCTTCGATATGAGAGCTGGCGAAAGAATGAGATTATTCCTTTATCATCACCTTCTGAACTGAAAAATGGAGTCTTACAAGCCTTCTTTGGTGGAAATGTTACTTCTTGAAAAGAAGACTACATCATGTCGTCTTAATTAGTAGGTGCAGCGGATTGTCTAGCTGAAAGTACACCGAATTCTGGAATATTTCAATCACATGTAATGTTTGGACAAAATATGATCATTACACTAGATTTATCACCCTGCGAAATCATAATGATTACGAAATAATGGATTATTTGTTGATTTTGGACCATTGTGTGAAGTGCACTAAATAAATATTTATGATAATATTTAGTACAGTACACTTCGAAAAATGGTCCAAAATCAACAAATAATCCATTATTTCTTAATCATTTGAATGATTTTAGAGGGTGATTAAATTACTTTAATGAATTATTTTGTCTAAAATTGGATGTGATTGAAATATTTGAGGATTTCGAGGAATGGATACCACTGCTCGCTCGAATGT
Source organism: Hanleya hanleyi (assembly GCA_036873755.1). Lineage (NCBI taxonomy): Eukaryota > Metazoa > Mollusca > Polyplacophora > Lepidopleurida > Hanleyidae > Hanleya > Hanleya hanleyi. Next base: position 45,383 of record JAVTVY010014555.1, on the reverse strand, counting down.
TGATCAGTCAGAAACATTCTTGTGATGCTGGAAATACTCTAATAATTCAATCACTGGGGAAATCACTTCCTATCATTGAATTATTAGAGTATTTACATCATCGCGAGATTGATCAACAGCCCTGTGAGCAATAGCAGCCATTGCCAAGCCAATAATTGGGTCAACAGTGGCAGCCAATGCTGGACCGAAGTAATCGGCCCACCGGTGGGCCGATGAGCAAAACTTTAGTGGTCCTTCGACGGTGGCCAACAATGGGCCACCAGTGGAAACCGACCGTCGGGACAGAAGTGGCTACCACTGGTGGACCCAAGTAATCGGGCCATTGGTGGGCCGATGAGCAAAATTGTGGTGGTCCTCTGGCGGTGGCCATCAAAGGGCCACCAGTACAGCCGATGGTGGACCACTGGTGGACCGTTAAAATTTGCTGTGTGGGTTAATACTTGCGTACATGTATGTAATTTAAAAACATGCAATCTAACGGTTCTACTTACAATCTAAATTCTACCTTGGAATGGGGGAGCAAGAGGACACTTGTATGTTACAACCCATTGTGACAGCACAGAATATTGACAAATGGCAATGTCTCAGCATGACTGTACAGTAAAACAGGCTCCTCGAGAACAGCACGCGGGTGACGGCATCCTTTTTCAACGTGTGACCGTAGGAAACGAACAAGTCCAAAGTTCATCAAGATGTTCTTTTAATATAGTCCATGGAGGTAGTACCGGTACTAGTATGACACAGTGTGGACGAAATAAATTCTGAAACACCTGAAAAACCCCTAATAATGGTACACAGTGCTATCTGGACACCACAACCACCGTCACAAAGACGAGTAGATCGCCTACCTCATGGCACACCGACACACCAGCGTTGGTGAGCTTGCCACCCAGTCAATTCGCCCTGACAATTGAATAATTAAATGTGTGCCAACAACACGTACAATTGTATCAACTGGAATGAAATAAATTACATTTATAACAGTCAGAATAGTACGAAGTGACAGTTGCATCACCAGTCAAGTTAAGTTATTGATACAAATAATTCTATTGAATAGGCAAATATATTGAAAGAACGACAGCAGCATTACAGTTTGCCAGGTTCATTGTTTGCCATTTGTCAACAAGAGTTATCTTTCATTAATTAATACATGTAGCTTCAATTTATCAACCAATAAAGATTAGTATTTTTGACCCAATAATAATGACTTCGTGTTCTCATTTACCTCTATATTTATATACTAATTATTATTAATTAATTACAATATACACTAATTATACAACGTCTCTTATACATTATGGTATGGCGAACAAGTGTTTACCTCAAAATATAACACGATGGCTGGTTTACATGATAATGCAGCAACGTGTGCCTGTTGACAATCACCTGCAACGCGCACAAAGTAAAAGATCGTCAATCGGCACAATATACAAGGAACTGTAAATAAACGTGTGATATGCACGCTCGCTAGTGCAGTACAAGTCTATTTCATTCGATATCTTACACCAAAAGTTACGAAAACAACAGATATCAGAGATGCGAAAATTCGCCTTCACCCATTTACCATTGAGCGGTCTACATATTTCGACACTGCGTTTGTTACACAAATATGCTCGAGAATATAGCTCAAAAGTTATCAGCAAGTGAATATGATGAAGTGATAAACAGAATATTTACCTATTATTCTACAGTTTCTCCAGCTCAAATATGTCTTTGTCGTCCTGTCCAGAGATTTACGCACATATAACAAGAGCAAAATGCAGCGTTTGACAATCTGGCAGTTATTGATCGCACGTGCGAACTGCTGAGCAACGCGCGTGCATTATCCATCCGTCGTGCGGCAGTACAGACTAATCGATAAATTGTAAGTCTCAAAGCGTACAAAATAGACCTGTCACAAACGCCTATGTAAAAAATGTTTTCACCAGTAGTACAGGTCCTCAAAATAAGTGTTTTTTTTTATCGGGGGATGGGAGGGGAGGGGGGGTGAAGTGTCGAAATATCAGGGGCTTCGCTAGGGAAGGGGGGGTCGTCAGGTGCGAACGACCCCCCCCCTTGGAAGCGCCAAAAAAAAAAAAAACAGAAGCAAAAAAACAAAACAAAACAAAACAAAGACAGAAAAAACGAAAATAAAAACAAAACAAAAAAAGCAAAAGGGAAAAGAGATAAATAAAAAATGCCGCCCACTTTTGATTTAGTGGGTGGGGGGGGGGGGGCGAATATCTTTGGGCCCCCCACTTTTCAGCATTCCTAACTGACCATGTCCCAACATAAACATTACAGATAGAGTGCCAGGACGTGTAGTGGTGTGTCATAGGCCTGTTATGTTTGTGTCAAACCAGGGAGTCAAATGGAGTCCGGCATATTCTTCAATATCGATGCGGGTTTTTGCGAAACAAATGTGATAATAGAACCATAAATCTATATACATTGTGTTCAGACTTGTTTCCGAGAAAACGCGTAAAACGCATCTCCGGCAACCGGAGACCCCGGAGCGAATCGCTCATTTTAGCTTTGTATAAATGAATGGCTCTCATATCGGTTCTAATGTTCCATGAGTTCATCGTCTTTTTATGTGTTTTTTTCTAATGTGTTAAATATAACTAGAAAGTCAAATGGATTCGCGGGCATGAAGTATGATTTTTTTTCAATATCGATGAGTGCTTATAAATGCGAAACATACGTGAAAATAGAACCATAAATCGGCATATATGATGTTCGAATTTATTTCTGGGAAAACGCTTAGAACATATCTCTGGAGATCCGGAACTTCGGAGCTTCCGGGGCCTAAGCGGCCCGTAAACCCTCGCCTGTTGGTCTGTGAAGATTTTCTTGTTTTATCTTTGCGTGAATGAATCGTATCGGTAGGCATATTGGTTTCCCTCCCAAGAACTAAAAGTCATCGTTTTGTATGTTTTAAATATAACTAGAACGTCAAATGGATGAAGGCATGAGGTGCGATGTTTTCAATATCGATGCATGCTTATAAGTGCGAAAAATCGTGTAAATAGAATCGTAAATTTGCATGCAGTATGATCAGTTTTATTTCCGGGAAAACGTTCAGAACGCATCTCCGGCAATCTAGGACCTCGGAGCTTCAGGGGTCTAGGCGGCCCCTGGACCCCCGCCTGTTGGGCTGTGATAGTGGGCCCCCCACTTTCAATTACATTCCGGCGACACTGGGTTAGCCTGCGAGGTATATCGGCCCAAGCATTATTATTGTGTTTTCAAGATGACAAGTCTGAAGAGAATAAAATATAATACTGATATTTGACAAATGATGTGTTAGTTTAATTGTTGGAAATCGCTCAGAATGCATCTCATGCCATCTAAGGTCAAAAAACCTCTATAATATAACCCTAAATCTGCATACATTATGTTCAGATTTAATTCCGGGAAAACGCTTAGAACGCATCTCCGGCGATCTAGGACCCCGGAGCTTACGGGGCCTAGGCGGCCCCTGGACCCCCGCCTGTTGGGCTGTGATAGTGGGGCCCCCACTATCAATTATGTTCCCGCGACACTGGATTAGCCTACGAGGTATATCGGCCCAAAGCATTATTATTGTGTTTTCAAGATGACAAGTCTGACGAGAATAAAATATAATACTGATATTTGACAAATGATGTGTTAGTTTAATTGTTGGAAATCGCTCAGAATGCATCTCATGCCATCTAAGGTCAAAAAACCTCTATAATATAACCCTACATCTGCATACATTATGTTCAGATTTAATTCCGGGAAAACGCTTAGAACGCATCTCCGGCGATCTAGGACCCTGGGGCTTCTGGGACCTAGGCGGCCCCTGGACCCTCGCCTAAAATGCTATGATAGTCGACCCCCCCCCCCTTGAAAAATCATAGCGACGCCCATGAATACATAATCTATACATAACATCATGCTTTTTATATACACACACGGTAGGCCTACACGAGAATTAAGCGGTTTACAGAGGTAATAGCGTTCGGTGACCGGCGTTTTTCACGTAGATTAACGGTATCGGTATCGTTCTATTAGCGTTTGGAACGCGTTTCAATAAACTCCTGAACGCGTTTCGTATTCGTTTCGTTTGCTTCGCATAGAACGCGTTTATATCTCGCAAATGCGTTTGATCATCGATATGTTCGTTTATCTTTCGTTTCGTTTCGCTTGAAACGCGTTTGTTGTTGTTGTTGTTGTTATTGTTGTTGTTGTTGTTGTTAAATAAACATTACCATCCACGCCACCGTTGCTTCGTTGGGCGAAAATACTATTTGTTCTGTTTTTTTTCTTTTTATTTGTACACTGGTTCTGCGAATGAGTGTTGATCGAAATCTGTTAATAATTAGGTTGTTTCAGGATGGAGTAAAATGGACAAAAACCCACCGGATTTTAAAAGAGAAGTATCGTGTAGAAATATGTGAGCGATCTGCTCGCCGAGTTTAAAGAAATGGCTGGAGGATAACGTTGTTACGGGTTCAAAGAAAGTTGAAAACCATAAAAATTAAAAAAATCCTTGCATATATACATGTAGTTGTTTAATGCAGGACGACGATGAACTGACAGCGACTGGGATTTCAGCAAAACTGGAAAAAAACACCCAGGATTGTCGGTTTGTAAACCTACTGTAAATAATATTCGGCCAAGTTATAGGTGGACATGCCAGCACACACCATATTGTCAGCTCATCAGAAACAGAAATATGGACAAACGACTGAAGTGGTGTTGTACTGCTTATAAAAACAAAGATTCTTTTCATGTTGTCATTTTCACCGAGGAAACCTCTGTGCAAGTTTCATACTCCATGTAATTACAACACATATAAGGGAAGTGGGAAGAGGTGCCGACATACTGACTGCGTCACATGACTTCACAGAATAGTCTTCTGGTTAACCTATTCTAAAGCACATACCAAGAATCTAAAGATTCGTGATATGTGTTGTATCTCAGGTTCGCTTTTATTGTACCTGTTCATGTGGCAACTTGGATGATATGACCACACGGCCCCTAGCACCGGCATAAGCGGTATTAGATACACATCTAGAGAGCTATGATGGAAATGCTCTGACAACTCGTATACCACAAGACAATGGATACAATAACCAAGTCTGGGAGCAACAATGTGTCTAGATTGTGTCTTTCAGAGACACAAAGTCTCAGACAATAGCGTCCTATACATGAAATATCAATCCGTCTCAATTGACAATAAGGGACGCATTTTTTTTTTTTTTTTATAAGAAGGATACTTTCGCGAAGAAGCCATGAAAGGCTAAACCGAATTACCCATACAAGTTAAGCAAACATGCGTATATTAAAAGCTAGGCCACATATATTTATTTCATAGCTCAGAATTTAACATTAGCGGCTGGGAAAAGGACACGAGGGCTTATTGGCCTGGTTTGCAAAATAAAAATACAAGTTTGCGCGAGTAAAATTATCAGATTTGTGTACCTTTACACCTTTGCCGATTGGGCGATTTAAAATCCAAGCTCACTGTCCGTTTTCCTCGTCTCACAGAGCTGATAGCCCGACTTTTCTTAAATCGACTTTGATTCTGATTGGCCAGTCGCGTAAAGGCTCCGGCTACCATATTTGGAAGTACGCATTCAAGTCTTGGCGGGAAAATCAAATTCGCAACTTTCCGATGTCAACGACGAAAGCATGACGACAAATAGGAGAGGAAGCATCTGGCTTATTGTTTTAATAGATAGGAAGTTGGCTCGTCCCCAGATGAAGTACTATCGAAGTGATTAGATAAACAGGAAATGACTTTGAAATAAGAAGATAAGCGAAATAGACTTTGACTGGAAGAGCATAAAAGACAAAAAGTCAATTTATTCAATCACCAATTTATTCAACTATGACTTGTTTTCTGTCAGACTTGCATTGCCCACAGTACGGACCAGAGCACATAGATGTTATCCCCTGATACACCTTCTCCCATCAAGGCCCCAATGATTTTAGCAGGCACACTACTTTAACTGAAATACAACAGAGCGGGTATTGGCCCATGTATTTAAAACCTCCCTAATTGTGATATTGTGAAGTTCAAAACACAATTTACAAATATTTTTCCATCTCATTGACTTTACTTCCTGAAATAGAGCTACAACCTTGTAAAATGTAGATAAATGAACTTCTTCAGAACTTCTGGGGGATGGCAGACAAATATGTCTTTGTCGTCCTGTCCAGAGATTTACGCACAAATAACAAGAGCAAAATGCAGCGTTTGACAATCTGGCAGTTATTGATCGCACGTGCGAACTGCTGAGCAACGCGCGTGCATCATCCATCCGTCGTGCAGCAGTACAGACTAATCGATAAATTGTAAGTCTCAAAGCGTACAAAATAGACCTGTCACAAACGCCTATGTAAAAAAATGTTTTCACCAGTAGTACAGGTCCTCAAAATAAGTGTTTTTTTTTATCGGGGGATGGGAGGGGGGGGGGGGTGAAGTGTCGAAATACCAGGGGCTTCGCTAGGGAAGGGGGGGTCGTCAGGTGCGAACGACCCCCCCTTGGACGCGCCAAAAAAAAACAGAAGAAAAAGCAAAAAAAACAAAACAAAAACAAAGAAAACGAAAATAAAAACAAAACAAAAAAAGCAAAAATGCCGCCCACTTTTGATTTAGTGGGAAGGGGGGGGGGGGGGGCGAATATCTTTGGGCCCCCCACTTTTCAGCATCCCTAACTGACCATGTCCCAACATAAACATTACAGATAGAGTGCCAGGACGTGTAGTGGTGTGTCATAGGCCTGTTATGTTTGTGTCAAACCAGGGAGTCAAATGGAGTCCGGCATATTCTTCAATATCGATGCGGGTTTTTGCGAAACAAATGTGATAATAGAACCATAAATCTATATACATTGTGTTCAGACTTGTTTCCGAGAAAACGCGTAAAACGCATCTCCGGCAACCGGAGACCCCGGAGCTTCCGGGGCCTAGGCGGCCCCTGGACCCTCGCCTGTCAGGTTGTGCGAATCGCTCCTTTTAGTTTTGTATAAATGAATGGCTCTCATATTGGTTCTAATGTTCCATGAGTTCATCGCCTTTTTATGTGTTTTTTTCTAATGTGTTAAATATAACTAGAAAGTCAAATGGATTCGCGGGCATGAAGTATGATTTTTTTTCAATATCGATGAGTGCTTATAAATGCGAAACATACGTGAAAATAGAACCATAAATCGGCATATATGATGTTCGAATTTATTTCTGGGAAAACGCTTAGAACATATCTCTGGAGATCCGGAACTTCGGAGCTTCCGGGGCCTAAGCGGCCCGTAAACCCTCGCCTGTTGGTCTGTGAAGATTTTCTTGTTTTATCTTTGCGTGAATGAATCGTATCGGTAGGCATATTGATTTCCCTCCCAATAACTAAAAGTCATCGTTTTGTATGTTTTAAATATAACTAGAACGTCAAATGGATGAAGGCATGAGGTGCGATGTTTTCAATATCGATGCATGCTTATAAGTGCGAAAAATCGTGTAAATAGAATCGTAAATTTGCATGCAGTATGATCAGTTTTATTTCCGGGAAAACGTTCAGAACGCATCTCCGGCAATCTAGGACCTCGGAGCTTCAGGGGTCTAGGCGGCCCCTGGACCCCCGCCTGTTGGGCTGTGATAGTGGGCCCCCCACTTTCAATTACATTCCGGCGACACTGGGTTAGCCTGCGAGGTATATCGGCCCAAGCATTATTATTGTGTTTTCAAGATGACAAGTCTGAAGAGAATAAAATATAATACTGATATTTGACAAATGATGTGTTAGTTTAATTGTTGGAAATCGCTCAGAATGCATCTCATGCCATCTAAGGTCAAAAAACCTCTATAATATAACCCTAAATCTGCATACATTATGATCAGATTTAATTCCGGGAAAACGCTTAGAACGCATCTCCGGCGATCTAGGACCCCGGAGCTTCCGGGGCCTAGGCGGCCCCTGGACCCCCGCCTGTTGGGCTGTTATAGTGGGGCCCCCACTTTCAATTACGTTCCGGCGACACTGGATTAGTCTACGAGGTATATCGGCCCAAAGCATTATTATTGTGTTTTCAAGATGACAAGTCTGAAGAGAATAAAATATAATACTGATATTTGACAAATGATGTGTTAGTTTAATTGTTGGAAATCGCTCAGAATGCATCTCATGCCATCTAAGGTCAAAAAACCTCTATAATATAACCCTACATCTGCATACATTATGTTCAGATTTAATTCCGGGAAAACGCTTAGAACGCATCTCCGGCGATCTAGGACCCCGGAGCTTCCGGGACCTAGGCGGACCCTGGACCCTCACCTAAAGTGCTATGATAGTCGACCCCCCCCCCCCTTGAAAAATCATAGCGACGCCCATGAATACATAATCTATACATAACATCATGCTTTTTATATACACACACGGTAGGCCTACACGAGAATTAAGCGGTTTACAGAGGTAATAGCGTTCGGTGACCGGCGTTTTTCACGTAGATTAACGGTATCGGTATCGTTCTATTAGCGTTTGGAACGCGTTTCAATAAACTCCTGAACGCGTTTCGTATTCGTTTCGTTTGCTTCGCATAGAACGCGTTTATATCTCGCAAATGCGTTTGATCATCGATATGTTCGTTTATCTTTCGTTTCGTTTCGCTTGAAACGCGTTTGTTGTTGTTGTTGTTGTTATTGTTGTTGTTGTTGTTGTTAAATAAACATTACCATCCACGCCACCGTTGCTTCGTTGGGCGAAAATACTATTTGTTCTGTTTTTTTTCTTTTTATTTGTACACTGGTTCTGCGAATGAGTGTTGATCGAAATCTGTTAATAATTAGGTTGTTTCAGGATGGAGTAAAATGGACAAAAACCCACCGGATTTTAAAAGAGAAGTATCGTGTAGAAATATGTGAGCGATCTGTTCGCCGAGTTTCAAGAAATGGCTGGAGGATAACGTTGTTCCGGGTTCAAAGAAAGTTGAAAACCATAAAAATTAAAAAAATCCTTGCATATATAGTTGTTTAATGCAGGACGACGATGAACTGACAGCGACTGGGATTTCAGCAAAACTGAAAAAAAAACACCCAGGATTGTCGGTTTGTAAACCTACTGTAAATAATATTCGGCCAAGTTATAGGTGGACATGCCAGCACACACCATATTGTCAGCTCATCAGAAACAGAAATATGGACAAACGACTGAAGTGGTGTTGTACTGCTTATAAAAACAAAGATTCTTTTCATGTTGTCATTTTCACCGAGGAAACCTCTGTGCAAGTTTCATACTCCATGTAATTACAACACATATAAGGGAAGTGGGAAGAGGTGCCGACATACTGACTGCGTCACATGACTTCACAGAATAGTCCTCTGGTTAACCTATTCTAAAGCACATACCAAGAATCTAAAGATTCGTGATATGTGTTGTATCTCAGGTACGCTTTTATTGTACCTGTTCATGTGGCAACTTGGATGATATGACCACATGGCCCCTAGCACCGGCATAAGCGGTATTAGATACAAATCTAGAGAGCTATGATGGAAATGCTCTGACAACTCGTATACCACAAGACAATGGATACAATAACCAAGTCTGGGAGCAACAATGTGTCTAGATTGTGCCTTTCAGAGACACAAAGTCTCAGACAATAGCGTCCTATACATGAAATATCAATCCGTCTCAATTGACAATAAGGGACGCATTTTTTTTTTTTTATAAGAAGGATACTTTCGCGAAGAAGCCATGAAAGGCTAAACCGAATTACCCATACAAGTTAAGCAAACATGCGTATATTAAAAGCTAGGCCACATATATTTATTTCATAGCTCAGAATTTAACATTAGCGGCTGGGAAAAGGACACGAGGGCTTATTGGCCTGGTTTGCAAAATAAAAATACAAGTTTGCGCGAGTAAAATTATCAGATTTGTGTACCTTTACACCTTTGCCGATTGGGCGATTTAAAATCCAAGCTCACTGTCCGTTTTCCTCGTCTCACAGAGCTGATAGCCCGACTTTTCTTAAACCGACTTTGATTCTGATTGGCCAGTCGCGTAAAGGCTCCGGCTACCATATTTGGAAGTACGCATTCAAGTCTTGGCGGGAAAATCAAATTCGCAACTTTCCGATGTCAACGACGAAAGCATGACGACAAATAGGAGAGGAAGCATCTGGCTTATTGTTTTAATAGATAGGAAGTTGGCTCGTCCCCAGATGAAGTACTATCGAAGTGATTAGATAAACAGGAAATGACTTTGAAATAAGAAGATAAGCGAAATAGACTTTGACTGGAAGAGCATAAAAGACAAAAAGTCAATTTATTCAATCACCAATTTATTCAACTATGACTTGTTTTCTGTCAGACTTGCATTGCCCACAGTACGGACCAGAGCACATAGATGTTATCCCCTGATACACCTTCTCCCATCAAGGCCCCAATGATTTTAGCAGGCACACTACTTTAACTGAAATACAACAGAGCGGGTATTGGCCCATGTATTTAAAACCTCCCTAATTGTGATATTGTGAAGTTCAAAACACAATTTACAAATATTTTTCCATCTCATTGACTTTACTTCCTGAAATAGAGCTACAACCTTGTAAAATGTAGATAAATGAACTTCTTCAGAACTTCTGGGGGATGGCAGACAAATATGTCTTTGTCGTCCTGTCCAGAGATTTGCGCACAAATAACAAGAGCAAAATGCAGCGTTTGACAATCTGGCAGTTATTGATCGCACGTGCGAACTGCTGAGCAACGCGCGTGCATCATCCATCCGTCGTGCAGCAGTACAGACTAATCGATAAATTGTAAGTCTCAAAGCGTACAAAATAGACCTGTCACAAACGCCTATGTAAAAAAATGTTTTCACCAGTAGTACAGGTCCTCAAAATAAGTTGTTTTTTTTTATCGGGGGATGGGAGGGGGTGAAGTGTCGAAATACCAGGGCTTCGATAGAAGGGGGTCGTCAGGGTGAACGACCTCTCGGAAGCGCCAAAAAAAAAAAAAACAGAAGCAAAAAAACAAAACAAAACAAAACAAAGACAGAAAAAACGAAAATAAAAACAAAACAAAAAAAGCAAAAGGGAAAAGAGATAAATAAAAAATGCCGCCCACTTTTGATTTAGTGGGTGGGGGGGGGGGGGCGAATATCTTTGGGCCCCCCACTTTTCAGCATTCCTAACTGACCATGTCCCAACATAAACATTACAGATAGAGTGCCAGGACGTGTAGTGGTGTGTCATAGGCCTGTTATGTTTGTGTCAAACCAGGGAGTCAAATGGAGTCCGGCATATTCTTCAATATCGATGCGGGTTTTTGCGAAACAAATGTGATAATAGAACCATAAATCTATATACATTGTGTTCAGACTTGTTTCCGAGAAAACGCGTAAAACGCATCTCCGGCAACCGGAGACCCCGGAGCTTCCGGGGCCTAGGCGGCCCCTGGACCCTCGCCTGTCAGGTTGTGCGAATCGCTCATTTTAGTTTTGTATAAATGAATGGCTCTCATATTGGTTCTAATGTTCCATGAGTTCATCGCCTTTTTATGTGTTAAATATAACTAGAAAGTCAAATGGATTCGCGGGCATGAAGTATGATTTTTTTTCAATATCGATGAGTGCTTATAAATGCGAAACATACGTGAAAATAGAACCATAAATCGGCATATATGATGTTCGAATTTATTTCTGGGAAAACGCTTAGAACATATCTCTGGAGATCTGGAACTTCGGAGCTTCCGGGGCCTAAGCGGCCCGTAAACCCTCGCCTGTTGGTCTGTGAAGATTTTCTTGTTTTATCTTTGCGTGAATGAATCGTATCGGTAGGCATATTGGTTTCCCTCCCAAGAACTAAAAGTCATCGTTTTGTATGTTTTAAATATAACTAGAACGTCAAATGGATGAAGGCATGAGGTGCGATGTTTTCAATATCGATGCATGCTTATAAGTGCGAAAAATCGTGTAAATAGAATCGTAAATTTGCATGCAGTATGATCAGTTTTATTTCCGGGAAAACGTTCAGAACGCATCTCCGGCAGTCTAGGACCTCGGAGCTTCAGGGGTCTAGGCGGCCCCTGGACCCCCGCCTGTTGGGCTGTGATAGTGGGCCCCCCACTTTCAATTACATTCCGGCGACACTGGGTTAGCCTGCGAGGTATATCGGCCCAAGCATTATTATTGTGTTTTCAAGATGACAAGTCTGAAGAGAATAAAATATAATACTGATATTTGACAAATGATGTGTTAGTTTAATTGTTGGAAATCGCTCAGAATGCATCTCATGCCATCTAAGGTCAAAAAACCTCTATAATATAACCCTAAATCTGCATACATTATGATCAGATTTAATTCCGGGAAAACGCTTAGAACGCATCTCCGGCGATCTAGGACCCCGGAGCTTCCGGGGCCTAGGCGGCCCCTGGACCCCCGCCTGTTGGGCTGTTATAGTGGGGCCCCCACTTTCAATTACGTTCCGGCGACACTGGATTAGTCTACGAGGTATATCGGCCCAAAGCATTATTATTGTGTTTTCAAGATGACAAGTCTGAAGAGAATAAAATATAATACTGATATTTGACAAATGATGTGTTAGTTTAATTGTTGGAAATCGCTCAGAATGCATCTCATGCCATCTAAGGTCAAAAAACCTCTATAATATAACCCTACACCTGCATACATTATGTTCAGATTTAATTCCGGGAAAACGCTTAGAACGCATCTCCGGCGATCTAGGACCCCGGCGCTTCCGGGGCATAGGCGGCCCCTGGACCCTCGCCTAAAGTGCTATGATAGTCGACCCCCCCTTGAAAAATCCTAGCGACGCCCATGATAATACTGCTCGTTGGATGTAGAAATGTACAGCACAGTGTTATGCAGTTCCTTGGCGGATATATGTTTCTCCTTTCTCCATATTACAGATACTTGTCCATCTGAACGTGGCTACATCTACAACCGTGCCCTTGACTTTTGTTATAAGTTTCATTTTCGGATTGCGGGCAACTTTAGCTACGCTCGTCAAGTGTGCCAAGACGAGGGTGGAGACCTGGTTATAACCGATACGAAAGCGAAACTATATCACATCGCTCAAACCATTGAGGGAACAACATGTAAGTATGTCTCAAGTCATATCTACTCTTTGATGTCCAGCATGGAATTTTGAGCTAATAAGCAGGGATGATACCAATACAAATGAAGCATGGCAATCAAAGACTCAGAACACAGACGACATTATCCGACATCCAACACATATATAAACATCAACCAAATTTTCTCAGGAAAGAATCGATAAACAGTTTGCAATGTGTGGATAAGACATAATGTTCATCATCCTGAAAGGATCGTCGTAATACTGTCATCATTTTACAATATTGCAGAGTATTCGATTCTCACCAGGACAAAGATTTTTACAGTCAAGTATATATGTATTCAATATAATGTATCTTATATTTTAGCATCTATTTTTTTGCATTTCATAGACCGACATGAAATGGTAGGATTGGGTTATTGACATTGTGTCGTCACTATGACTATCATTATTCAAACTTTATTCAGTGGACTGAGCAACATGCAGTAGTGAAAGTTTAAACATCAGAAATTGGAAAATTTGTAGGACACTTAGAAAATGTGTATCTATTTATATCCACATCTTATCATGGTTACAGTTTCCTATGAGGTTTATTACGTTATACTGACAATATTGGGATCAGACATTTTCTGAATACACGATACCATGTGCTTTTATGGAATTATATGTGTGGCTATGTAACATTTGGAAATCATGGTCCCCTTCATGAAATGTTTAGTAACGGAAAATTCCACGAATGGGCAACGTTCACCTATAGTCAAAGTCCTGCGACAAATCGAACTCCGGATCTATTCGGCATCGGATCATAATGAGAAGTCCGAATGCATTCCGTATTAAAAATCGGAACCTGCAAGAACCAGGCGATATAGGTTTCAGTTGATTTGTTATTCGAACCAGTCATTCAACCACGCAAATGACTCTTGGCCAGGAGCTCTTGAGTGTACTACACATACAGCATGGCTCAGCAAGAGACAGAGCCACGGTGGAAAGTTTTCAACTCGCAGGAACCCATTGTTCTGTAATTTCATGCGTATTTGGAATTGCTGCAAATTGTCATATGGAAAAAGCCATGTGATTGTTGACATGGAAATTCTTTTGTGGACGACGGTGAATATTGAATGACGGATCTCACTCATATGGACGTAAATCAAATTTAGTCACTCGACAAATCATGCTGGATGGTTCCCAGTTTGGTGGATTTTATTGATGGTAACATCTGTGATAAAGACACAGTTTGAGAAGTGTCCATCGCACTGTTCTTTGAGAGCTGCAGTGATCAATGGTATGTAAGAAAAGTATGTCGTTTACAGCAGTTTTAAGAGCTTACCTCACCAGTCTACATTTAATCTGCTAATCCGACCAATAACCAGTTTTTTTTCCAATATTATCATCATCTACGTCTAGCATACAAGTGTTCTACTAATTCGTTGAATGAATTGCTTTCTTTTCACTCAATGTCTTTGATTGAAATCCTCCATATATCAGAGGAAAACTATCTGGGCTAGAGGTTCTTTCCTCTTCTCTTGCTAGATAGTCCTTTTGATCTACCTCAACACAAAACTTTCAGTTTGCCTTGGGGCGTAGGACACGTTGCCTGTGCGACTCTTTTAGCACAGATAGATGATTTTTTCATTCGCCGAGCAGACGTTACAAACCTCGTTCCGCTCTCGCTGGACAGGTTCCGGTGCTGGGTTTATGCAGACTCCAGTTTTCAACACTCTCGCAGTCGCGTCCTTTCTCGTGACGTCGGTGTTCGTTACTATTTTAATGTGTGCGCATACTGCATGGAATATATTTTCCGAGGAGATATGTGTCGAAGCAACAGCAATAGTATTTCAATTTTTCTCGTCTTATCAACTTGATCGAATCCTGTCCAGTGCAATGTATTATGGGGGACTCCTGCTTCCCGAATGTGAATTCTGATAAAGCGAAATTATTTTAGAGCCTAGCAAACATAGATCATGAACAAGCGTTACCTCTTTTGTATTTTCAGTTCCCATCGCAGCCCGTTTTCTAGTTGGTGCAACGGATGAGACTGTCGAGGGAGATTGGCGATGGTTGAACGGACAAGCGGTTGATCCAGAATTTTGGCACCCAGGAAAACCAGATGCGATTTACGGAACCGAGGATTATGCCACTATCGATAACACTGGAGTTCTACCAGGCTGTATGAATGACATATTACATTTCTGGACTTACCCTTTCATTTGTGAGCTGAAGATCTAATCTATGAGGGTGAGGCTATTATAAGGCAATACCAGTGCTCCAAGCTAATGCACTTAAGGACTTATTAACCAAGACTCTGAGACAATGGGGAAGAATACTAGCGTCAGACCTGGCATTCTGTAGTCATCCGACAGTTACTTACACATGTAGTTAAAATAATCAGGCTCTGTCAGAAAATATGTACATATTACTGATTTGCGTTGAGGAATTGAAGACAATTGGTGGCCAAAAAGCGGACCCATTGTTTATTCCTTACCGAATATCACCCTTAAGCCGGAGCGCTCAATGCCAAAATTATAGTACAGTCCGGCTGAGAAGAGTTTGAGAGAGGATCGAGGCGAACAGGCCATTGACAGATTGTGTGAAGTTCTGCGAGCGTGGCATTCTGACAGCTCGAACTATTGGTGCTTATCTGGGAAACTTGAAAACAATCCCTCGGTCTTTATTTCTTAATTAGAAAATGGTGATGAATTATTATTCTAAGCTAATAATGAAGTCCGGTTGTTATTGGTGAATGCTCTGTTCAATAGTAATAGAAAGGCTGAGAGTGTCGAAATAATGTGACTGTCGATCTCACCATTCACATTTCTCCAGCCCAAAAAATAGGTCGAGTTCACAACCAGTCCAGTGTGCGTGTGCGCGCGAACTCGGTGACGTGGAAACCATATAGTAGGCCACCTCGTAATCCAGCCTAAGCAGCCCAGTTCGGATATTTATGTATATACAGGGCGAGTCAAAAAAAGGTTTATCTGTGGTTTTGTAAATTTATCAAATTTTTTTCGCAAAAAGATCCATTTCATGAGTGCCATTAATGTACATATTTTTCCCCATAAATGAAACATGCGAGATGAAGTATCCTGTTATGTGTCAAATTCACATACACAATAAATAGATAACTTTAGATGAATAAAAACACCACAGGTATACTCACCCTGTATATATATTTGATAAATACAAAGCAAATTTCAAGCTTAGATACATAACAAAC
This sequence comes from Hanleya hanleyi, assembly GCA_036873755.1. Taxonomy (NCBI): domain Eukaryota; kingdom Metazoa; phylum Mollusca; class Polyplacophora; order Lepidopleurida; family Hanleyidae; genus Hanleya; species Hanleya hanleyi. The sequence continues at coordinate 29,132 of JAVTVY010014555.1, read as the reverse complement.
AGTTGCGTTGATTAGTCAAAAAGTGAGTAAATCTCCAAAGTTTTTTTTGTGTCAGAAGGTCACCAAACGACCTTGGGATATGAAATGTTCAGATCCAATTCATCTCACTGTGCATCTGGTTAAAATCAAATGGAACAAGGGATACCTCGATGACGATTCTCAAAAACTTCTGAACGCGTAGTATACGTGTATATGTACCATCTATTTACAGGAAAAGGCAGAAATAATCGCGGTTAAAATAATGGTGCGATAACAGCTGACGAGTCGAGCAAAGTCGCGTTGGGAAAAAACGTAAGCTGTCGGAAAGATCCTGTCGTGCATTTTCTAATACAACCAAGAGGCACGAGACGCGCTCTGACGCATCTGGTAACTATCACATCCAGCGCCTATTACAAGTCGCTAGGTGTTTTTCTTAAGCCGCGATTAAACATTCTCATGGCATCAGATTGTATATCCCCTATTGTCATATATACCGACGGTTTGGAGGTTACAAACTCTGACGTTGGGAGAATGCGATTAAAAGGCGCAAGCTATTTCTGCTCTGTACTGTATATTGAAATGTCAAAAAAAAAATATGGAAATTGATCATGCAATTAGGTCATTTATTGTTCAACGTTCTGGTTGATTTTTGTGATGTCTCTCTCATGGCTCGTGCGTGGTGACCAAACATTGGCACAAGGGAGTATTTCATTCCCAAATTTTTATATAATGGTGGAATATACAACAAATATTTAAAACTATACTTGCAGTTTGCGAAGTAGTCCCCTGACAGTGTGAAGCATTTTCGAGATGGCTCTGCCCATGCTCGTCTCGTTTCTACTAATTACCACAATGGACACAAAATGACAACAAATTCGTTATCAAAAGCGGTCTCACTAATCATGACAATGCCAAGACAATAGACACTCGTAATATAACCTTACTAATGTGTATGTGCAGTCCAACGTGATCGTTTAGGCTCCGTTGTTGTATGCTTTGAGGCTGTAGTGCTACATTGTGATATATTGCGGGCCGTGGTGGTAATTTGAGGGACCGTTGTGGTACGTTGTGATACTTTGGGTGTCTGAAGTGTTCAGGTGTGATAATTTGTCAGTCCGTTGTGGTCTGGTGTGGTAATTTTACGGTTAGTTGTGGTCCGTTGTGGTAATTAGTATGACCCATCGAAAGAAGCCATTATGCTATCGACGACGATGAGCCTTCGTGCCTCGCTTAGACGTAAATGCACCGTAGCAAGATGGAAACCTACCATGATCAATAGAATCTCAACGAAGGTCTGTCTGTTGAGGCGTTTACTCCATCAGACGTCCATGATGCTCATACATTAACATCAGATGAGTTGCTTGCGCCGATCTGTCATCGCAGCTCCCGAGTTGGCGTATCTAATTCCGCTGTGCGCGACAACATGTAGTCTTCACATCAACATCTGCAATAACAGCGCGGCTGAGATACTAAGGCTACGTCCGAGAATCCATCATATTCTCGAGTTTAAATGTTAGGTGCCGAAAGATGATTTTCTGTAGAGTCATATGGTTGCTTTTTATTCGCCAGACGTCGTCAATTTTCCCCACCTCTTGTATATCGCTCCAATTTATTACCTGTATATGTCAGGATTCTGCTGGTGGACTGTTAGACTCCGAGGCCCGTCCTCTGTACATGTCACTCGACAGATATATGTAGGTTTGTTGTTTTGGTGGCCCGGGCAATTCAAGCCGTTCGACGTCGGGCATTATAGGTTATTTTCTCTGGGTATTCTTGCATTCACCAGGTTATCCGATGTTGAGACGTTTACTCCATCAGACGTCCACGATAGTAGTAGGGAGAGAGCAGATCCATTATCGTTTTGCCGGGGGAGATAACTCTTGGGGAGATGACGGAGAGTTCCGCCAGGGGGCGCCACCAGCTCAAGAGACCAAAAACTCCCTCCAGCACAGAAGAGTTCCAATCTAGGGGGGAGGTAACTCTGGGTGACTATAGTTCCGGCAAAGGCCCCCTGGGCATGTATTCTTCCGCGGTGATGCGGTCTGGCGGTGATGCGGTCGCGGGAAAAAGCTTCCGCAGAGAAAATGTAGTCCCCAGACTTCAAATACGCTGCATGGTCCGATTGGGTCGAGTGAGGTATCAAAGTGAAGCATTCGTGAAGGGGCATCCAGTCATGGGTGGGTGCATGTAAAATTAGGATTTTTTCCCGAAACTATAAAAAGCGGAACACGGACTTTACCCCTAAAATAGGGGAAAACTCCTATCAACTCTAGTCCAAAGGGCTAATATCGGTCTCCGGGCTTATCGGGGCCTGCCTATCAAGTCAATGGGGTGGGTGCATGTAAAATTAGGATTTTTTCCCGAAACTATAAAAAGCGGAACACGGACTTTACCCCTAAAATATGGGAAAACACCTATCAACCCTAGCCAAAAGGGCTAATATCGGTCCCCGGGCTTATCAGGGACCTGCTTATCAAGTCAATGGGGTGGGTGCATGTAAAATTAGGATTTTTTCCCGAAACTATAAAAAGCGGAATACGGACTTTACCCCCTAAAATAGGGGAAAACACCTATCAACTCTAGCCCAAGGGGCTAATATCGGTCCCCGGGTTTATCGGGGCCTGCCTATCCAGTCAATGGGGTGGGTGCATGTAAAATTAGGATTGTTTTCCGAAACTATAAAAAGCGGAACTGTAGTAGGTGTCTGTATTATACAATATAAGGGAAAATGCCTGTATGGGGGGTGGGGATGGTCAGTTTTTTTTGTGGGCTTTACTATGGCTTGTGGGGTCTCGTTTTTCTCGTCTCGCCAAGAAAATGACAATGGGAAGGGTCCCGGAGCGAAGCGGTGAAATTTTTGGAAAAAGTTCGCCGAGGTCTGTATATATGCCTATAGTCTGGCTATGGGGGGTATAGGTCCAACCTGGAAAATTCACACACGTTCATTGTGATATGGGTTGTTTGGTCTTGTTTTTCACGTCTCACCAAGAAAAACACGATGGGAGGGGTCCTGGAGCGAATCGGTGAAATTTTTGGAAAAAGTCATCGAGGTCTGCATATAGGCCCATAGGCTGGCCATAGGGGGTATAGGTTCAACCTGGGAAATTCACACACGTTCATTGTGATATGGGTTGTGGGGTCTCGTTTTTCACGTCTCGTCATTTAGAACGCAATGGGAGGGGTCCCGGAGCGAATCGGTGAAATTTTTGGGAAAGTACCGGGTAGGCCTGTATATAGGCCTATAGGCGGGCTATACGGGGGTATAGGTTCAACCTGGGAAATTCACACACGTTCATTGTGAAATGGGTTGTTTGCATTTGTTTTTCACGTCTCGTCATTTAGAACACGATGGGAAGGGTCCCGGAGCGCAACGGTGAAATTTTTGGAAAAGTACCATATAGCCCATATAGTCCCATACTGGCTATATGGGGGTATAGGTTCAACCTGGGAAATTCACATACGTTCATTGTGATATGGGCTGTTTGGATTTGTTTTTCACGTCTCGTCATTGAGAACACGATGGGAAGGGTCCCGGAGCGAAACGGTGAAATTTTTGGAAAAAGTTCACCGAGGCCTGGGTAGGCCCATAGGCCTATACTGCATGGCTATGGGGGGTATAGGCCCATACGGGGTGGACGTTTTTGGGTCTAGGTGAGCCCCTAATGATCCTATGATGTCGTATGAGGTCTTATTTTGAAGCTCTCGTGGAGGAGCATCCGACGGCACTAATGGTTCGTCCGTTTTCAATATTTTGCGCATGCGCAGTCTGGCCGTAGTATAGAAAGCAGGCCTTTTGGGTGGTATGTGGGTAGAGATGGACCGCTATGGGTCCGAATGGGTCGTGGAAGGTGTCAAAGTGAAGCTTGTGTGGATTATAGTCAGAATGGCGTGTTTTTAAATGCAAGTCGCGTCAATCTGCGCATGCGCAGTTGGTTGTAGTAAGTAAAGTGGCCATTTTGGGGCAGTGCAGGAAGGTATTTGGTGTCGAGATGGACCATCCTTGGTCCGAATGCGTCCTGGGAGATGTCATTTTGTAGCTCTTGGGGTGTAGATCCCGATTTGGGGGCTGCCCACGTCATCTGTGACGTCATCAGTACGAGTAGTAGCGAAAGTGGACATTTTAGGGCACTGAAGGATAATATTTGGGGTAGAGCGGGACCATCCTTGGCCCGAATGCGTCGTGGGAGGTGTCATGTTGTAGCTCTCGGGATGTACACTCCGATTTGAGGCATGTCCACAGCATCTGTGACGTCATAGGTGACGTCATCAGTACGAGTAGTAGCGAAAGCGGGTATTTTTGGGCAGTGAAGGAAGGTATTTGGTGTAAAGATGGACCATCCTTGGTCCGAATGCGTCGTGTGAGGTGTCATCTTGTAGCTCTTGGGGTGTAGATCCCGATTTGGGGGCTGCCCACGTCATCTGTGACGTCATCAGTACGAGTAGTAGCGAAAGCGGGTATTTTTGGGCAGTGAAGGAAGGTATTTGGTGTGAGGTGTCATCTTGTCGCGTCAATCTGCGCATGCGCAGTTGGTTGTAGTAAGTAAAGTGGCCATTTTGGGGCAGTGCAGGAAGGTATTTGGTGTCGAGATGGACCATCCTTGGTCCGAATGCGTCCTGGGAGATGTCATTTTGTAGCTCTTGGGGTGTAGATCCCGATTTGGGGGCTGCCCACGTCATCTGTGACGTCATCAGTACGAGTAGTAGCGAAAGCGGGTATTTTTGGGCAGTGAAGGAAGGTATTTGGTGTGAGGTGTCATCTTGTAGCAACGCCCGCCAACACCAAGCTCAATGCTTCAACGCCCTGGTGAAATAGCTCAGAAGCTCTGATTTTCTAGATATTCCATGGAATTGTCACTCATTCTTCGAAATGCAGTGACGTCCGTCGTTACGCCTTAACAGACCGGAGACAGTACAACAACAACAACAAGGATGAGACATGAGAGAACAACAACAACAAGAAGTTTTTTCATATAGTTTATTCTCCCCAATGTTACATCATACCCACGCTGGGGGAGCGGCGTTGGGTATATTTACAATTCAAGAAGACTCTTGTCCAATCAGAGGCCACCATTTGCATCTGTCATATTTGTTCCTGTCCGTTAGATGTATTCTTGTCCAATCAGAACTCTCCATTTCAGAAAGTTCCATCTTCGGCCATGTTCGCTTTGAACCGTTTATTATAATCATCGTCGGGCAGCCCAGGATACCGTTGAGGCAACATATCCTCAGATAGTTGTTTGTGCATTCTGAGTATCTATCAGTGCATGGATGAATACATTCACCCGATGGGAATATTCCGTAGTTTGGTCACGAAGAACGTAACATTGGTCACAATCTCCACTGTTCACTTGGTGTTGGGGCGTTGTTGTTGGGCCCATTCCAAGGGATCCACGGTGTCCAGTTTCTCCAGTATCGTCTCTAGCGACGCCCGGTTAATGATGGTAAACGGTTGGTCAAATACCCGGATGTTACTGCTCGGGTAAAAGTATCGGACTTGATCTGTCTCCTTATGCTGCAGTACATAACTAAACGCCAGATTTAATTTGAAGGACGTAGCTTGGTCATTGAAGATGGCTTCCACGCAGTTGCGTAGACGGGTGAGGTCAGTCAGTCGGAAATTGCAGATATCTTGAATAGGGCGATGACAGTGGAAACAGTGCCGTATCATGGACCAATGGCGACGATAGATGTCACTCACTGGATGGGCGTCCTGTAAGAGATCGCTGGGAACATCCACCGCATCTTCCAGAAAATGTTCGTTGTTGTCAGGCGTATGACTGGGAACAGTAATGCTAGGGACCGCTATGGGTCCGAATGGGTCGTGGAAGGTGTCAAAGTGAAGCTTGTGTGGGTTAGAGTCAGAATGGCGTGTTTTTAAATGCAAGTCGCGTCAATCTGCGCATGCGCAGTTGGTTGTAGTAAGTAAAGTGGCCATTTTGGGGCAGTGCAGGAAGGTATTTGGTGTCGAGATGGACCATCCTTGGTCCGAATGCGTCCTGGGAGATGTCATTTTGTAGCTCTTGGGGTGTAGATCCCGATTTGGGGGCTGCCCACGTCATCTGTGACGTCATCAGTACGAGTAGTAGCGAAAGTGGACATTTTAGGGCACTGAAGGATAATATTTGGGGTAGAGCGGGACCATCCTTGGCCCGAATGCGTCGTGGGAGGTGTCATGTTGTAGCTCTCGGGATGTACACTCCGATTTGAGGCATGTCCACAGCATCTGTGACGTCATCGGTGACGTCATCAGTACGAGTAGTAGCGAAAGCGGGTATTTTTGGGCAGTGAAGGAAGGTATTTGGTGTAAAGATGGACCATCCTTGGTCCGAATGCGTCGTGTGAGGTGTCATCTTGTAGCAACGCCCGCCAACACCAAGCTCAATGCTTCAACGCCCTGGTGAAATAGCTCAGAAGCTCTGATTTTCTAGATATTCCATGGAATTGTCACTCCTTCTTCGAAATGCAGTGACGTCCGTCGTTACGCCTTAACAGACCGGAGACAGTACAACAACAACAACAAGGATGAGACATGAGAGAACAACAACAACAAGAAGTTTTTTCATATAGTTTATTCTCCCCAATGTTACATCATACCCACGCTGGGGGAGCGCCGTTGGGTATATTTACAATTCAAGAAGACTCTTGTCCAATCAGAGGCCACCATTTGCATCTGTCATATTTGTTCCTGTCCGTTAGATGTATTCTTGTCCAATCAGAACTCTCCATTTCAGAAAGTTCCATCTTCGGCCATGTTCGCTTTGAACCGTTTATTATAATCATCGTCGGGCAGCCCAGGATACCGTTGAGGCAACATATCCTCAGATAGTTGTTTGTGCATTCTGAGTATCTATCAGTGCATGGATGAATACATTCACCCGATGGGAATATTCCGTAGTTTGGTCACGAAGAACGTAACATTGGTCACACTCTCCACTGTCCACTTGGTGTTGGGGCGTTGTTGTTGGGCCCATTCCAAGGGATCCACGGTGTCCAGCTTCTCCAGCATCGTCTCTAGCGACGCCCGGTTAATGATGGTAAACGGTTGGTCAAATACCCGGATGTTACTGCTCGGGTAAAAGTATCGGACTTGATCTGTCTCCTTATGCTGCAGTACATAACTAAACGCCAGATTTAATTTGAAGGACGTAGCTTGGTCATTGAAGATGGCTTCCACGTAGTTGCGTAGACGTGTGAGGTCAGTCAGTCGGAAATTGCAGATATCTTGAATAGGGCGATGACGGTGGAAACAGTGCCGTATCATGGACCAATGGCGACGATAGATGTCACTCACTGGATGGGCGTCCTGTAAGAGATCGCTGGGAACATCCACCGCATCTTCCAGAAAATGTTCGTTGTTGTCAGGCGTATGACTGGGAACAGTAATGCTAGGGACCGGCTGGGTATCTAGGCTCTTCTGAACTGTGGGTATAGGCGGGCTCTCCGTGATCGCATCACCAGTGGCATTCGTCTCCCCGGGCTCATCTTCACTAGGTCTGACCCTCATGGGTGCCTCTTTAGTGGAAAGTTGTCGCTCATACCGTGGTGATGGACTATGAATCAAACTTTGGTGCTTTCTTAACTGACTGGGTCGTTTGAAGAGTTGACCACAACCGTTACATTGTTCCGTCGCGCCCTCGTGGAATGAGCGTTCGTGGCGCAGTAAATGATCCTCCCGATTGAATGACCGTGCGCAGGTTGTACAAGTATACCGAGCGTCGTTGTGGGTGGAGGCCGCGTGGCGTCGTAAATTATCTAGACGAGTAAACAGCTTCTGGCAAGTTGTGCAAGTGAACATCTTGGTGGTTGACAGAGTGTCTGATGAAACGGCCAGGCCGCTTCCCTTTTATAGCACGCTAGCTGGTGATCTATTTTTAGCACACTCAGTTCAACTATCCCCAAGTCGAGGGCCGAGCCGTGACATCTTCGGTAACCTCCGTGTCTCTTCGGGCACCTCCGTAACTACCCGGCTGTTCCCGTGTAAACCCGGATGGATTTCCGTGTCTCTTCGGTTACCTTCGTGACATCTTCGGTCACCTCCGTGTCTCTTCGGTCACCTCCGTAACTACCCGGCTGTTCCCGTGTAAACCCAGATGGATCTCCGTGTCTCTTCGGTGACCTCCGTGACATCTTCGGTCACCTCCGTAACGTCAACGATCAACATGTAGACATATAGAGTATGTACGGCATGTTATGGTATTCATCAGTGCATGAGTGACGCATTCAGCCGATGGGGGTGGTCGGTCAGCTTGGTAACGAAAAACGTGGCATTGGTCACCCTCTCTACGACCCATTGTGTGTTGGGGTGTTGTTGTTGGGCCCATTCCAAGGGATCCACGGTGTCCAGTTTCTCCAGCATCGCCTCTAGCGACGCCCGGTTAATGATGGTAAACGGTTGGTCAAATACCCGGATGTTACTGCTCGGGTAAAAATATCGGGCTTGGTCTGTGTCCTTATGCTGCAGCACATAACCAAACGCCAGATTCAACTTGAAGGCCGTAGTTTGATCGTTGAAGATGGCTTCCAAGTAGCTGCGTAGACGGGCGAGGTCGGTCAGTCGGAAATTGTAGATATCTTGAATAGGGCGATGACGGCAGAAACAGTGTCGAATCATGGGCCAATGGTGCCGATAGATGTCACTCACTGGATGGTCTTCGTGTAACAGATCGCTGGGAACATTTATGGGTTCGTCCACGAAGTGTACTTTGCCCTCCACGTCGTACAAAATCTGGCCCAAGGTCTTGTCGTCGGAATTTGACTATTGAATTAGGGCGACATCATCATCGGCCCTCGTGCGATGGGTGGGAGTTCCCCCTGTTTCGATATTGATGCCTACGGGCTCTTCTACCTGCAAATGTGGCTGCGGAACAGGGTGTCGTGTGCGTTGGTGTCGCAGCAACTGACTGGTCCTTTGACCCCGGCGCCCGCTAGCAATACCGGATAAAATTGCGCGCCGGGGTCAATGGTCAGTCCCGGTCACGTGAACGGAAGCGGAAGTGTCCCCATAGAGGTCATATGCAAATGTCACTTCCGAGCTCTGAGCTCCACACGCTTTGAGCTCCAAGAGCTCCGATCCAAGAGCTCTGCCACACGGGAGCTCCCACCACCACCACCACCGGGCGAGGTCCGCCATCTTCAGTCCGTGTCTTTTCGGTGACGGAGTGTGAACATGATAGCACATGTACTGACCTGTCTGTGGGGTTTTTCCCACAATTGCGCGCAGGGGTCAAAGGTCAGTTCCGGTCACGTGAACGGAAGCGGAAGTGACCTCACAGAGGTCATATGCGAATGTCACTTCCGAGCTCTGAGCTCCAAGTGCACTCATTGACCGTTGACCTCTGTCACGTGATATGCAAATTTCTGAGGTCAAAGGTCAATATGCGCTAGCGCGCGCAGGGGTCAACGGTCAGTTCCTGGTACCCTGGTGTTCCTCTCATCTGTCTGTATCATGGAACACGGCGACATACACACACCTACCCACAGACGTATACACACACATGCTGCATACACACACACGCACACCCTCCTACACCCACACACACACACACACATACACGCACATACACACACATGCACGCACACACACACAAACACATTCACATCCCGGTACATCCGGATTCTTGTACAGCCGAGCTCTTGTCAATGACGTCCGCGCCTACATCCGGGTTCTTGTCGCTGACGTTGAACTGATGGTGCTAAAAATAGATCAACAGCTAGCTTGCTACAAAAAGGAAACGGCCTGACCGTTTCATCAGACACTCTGTCAACCACCAAGATGTTCACTTGTACTACGTGCTCGAAATCGTTCACTCGCCGGCACGACTTGCGCCGCCATGAGGCTACCAAGCACGATGGAACCGCCCGGTATAGCTGTACGATATGTAGGCCTACACTGTCGTTTCAGCGCCCAGATCATTTACAGCGCCATGAACGTTCAATTCATGGGCCACCCAAGCGTCCATGCGAAGAATGTGGTCAACTCTTCAGACGACCCAGTCAGTTAAAACGGCATGAGCGTTTGATTCATGGTCCGTCACCATGGCATGAGGGCCAACTTTCCACTAAAGAGGCACCCAGGAGGGACAGATCCACTGAAGATGAACCCGGGGAGAAGAATGCCACTAGTGATGCGATCACGGAGAGCCCGCCTATACCCACAGCTCAGAAGAGCCTAGATATCCAGCCGCTTCCTAGCATTACTGTTTTCAGTCATACGCCTGACAACAACGAACATTTTCTGGAAGATGCGGTGGATGTTCCCAGCGATCTCTTATCCGAAGATCATCCAGTGAGTGAGATATATCGACGCCATTGGTCCATGATCCGACACTGCTTCCACCGTCATCGCCCTATATTGGACTTGTACAATTTCCGACTGACTGACCTCGCCCGTCTACGCAGCTACGTGGAAGCCATCTTCAATGACCAACCTACGTCCTTCACATTAAATGTAGCATTTGGGTACATCTTATGCCATAAGATGACGCGTGAATTGTGCTTTTTCTATTCCAGTGCCATCAACCCAGTGTACGACCATCCTTTCACAATCACCAATCGGGCGTCGCTAGAGACGATGCTGGCCCAACTGGACACTGTGGATCCCTTGGAATGGGCCTATGAACAGCGTCCCAACACCAAATGGATAGTGGAGAGGGTCACCAATGTTACGTTCTTCGTGGTTAAACTGACCCACCACCCCCATCGGCTGAAAGTATTCACCCATGCACTGAAAGATACTCAGAATGCGCAAACAACTATCTGAGGATATGTTTCCTCAACGGTATCCTGGCCTGCCCGATGACGATTAGAAACAGCCTACATCCGGTAGGTAGTTGAACTGAGTGTGCTAAAAATAGACCAGCAGCTAGCGTGCTATAAAAGGGAAGCGGCCTTGCCGTTTCATCAGACACTCTGTCAACCACCAAGATGTTCACTTGCGCAACTTGCCAGAAGTCATTTACTCGCCCAGAAAAATTACGACGCCACGAGGCCTCCATCCACAACGGTGCACGACATACTTGTATAACCTGCGCACGGTCATTTAATCGGGAAGATGCTTTACTGCGCCACGAACGCTCAGTCCACGAGGGCGCGAGGGAACAATGTAAGGATTGTGGTCAACTCGTCAAACGACGCAGTCAGTTAAGACGGCATCAGCGTTTGATTCATGTCCCGTCTCTACGATTTGGGCGACAACTTCCTACTGAAGAGGAGCCGCAAAAGGTCAGACCCAGTGAAGATAAGCCCGGGGAGACGAACGCCACGGGTGATGCGATGACGGAGAGCCCGCCTGTACCCACAGTTCAGAAGAGCCTGGATTTCCAGCCGGACTCCACCGTTACGGTTTTGAGTCATACGCCTGACAACATCGAACCTTTTCTGGAAGATGCGGTGAATGTTCCCAGCGATCTCTTACCCGAAGATCATCCAGTGCGTGAGATGTATCGACGCCATTGGTACATGATCCGACACTGTTTTCATCGGCATCGCCCGATATTGGACTTATATAATTTCCGGTTGGAAGAAAACATCCGTCTACGTAGCTACGTGGAAGCCATCTTCAACGACCAAGATACAGCCTTCAAGTTAAATCTCACTTTTGGATACATTCTTCGCCATAAAGAGACAGACCAGCTCCGTTACTTTTATCCCAGCAATAATACCCGGGTGTTTGACCAGCCTTTCACCATTATCCATCGTGCGTCACTGGAGACGATGCTGAAGGAACTGGACAGCGTGGATAGTTTGGAATGGGCCCAACAACAACGCCCCAACACAAAATGGCAAGTGGAGAGGGTGACCAATGTTACGTTCTTCGTGGTTAAACTGACCACCATCCCCATCGGATGAAAGTATTCACCCATGCACTGATAGATACCCAGAATGCACAAACAACTATCTGAGTATATGTGGCCTCAACGGTATCCTGGCCTGCCCGATGACGATTAGAACAAACGGTTCAGAGCGAACATGGCCGAAGATGGAACTTTCTGAAATGGCGACTTCTGATTGGACAAGAGTAGCCGAGAATACATCTAACGGACAGGAACGAATATGAAACTTGCAAATGGTGGCCTCTGATTGGAAAAGAATCTTCTTGAATTGTAAATATACCCAACGCGGCTCCCCCAGCGTGGGTATGATGTAACATTGGGGAGAATAAACTATATGAAAAAACTTCTTGTTGTTGTTCTCTCATGTGTCATCCTTGTTGTTGTTGCTGTTGTTGTTCTCTCTCCGGTCTATATCATGGCGTTATGTTAGAGTGTTAAGGTGTAACGACGGGCGTTGACGGGCATCACTGCATTTCGAAGAATTAGTGACAATTCCATGGAATATCAGAGCTTCTGAGCTATTTCACCAGGGCGTTGAAGCATTCAGAATGGCGTTGGTGGGCGTTGCTACAAGGTGACACCTCACACGACGCATTCGCACCGCGGATGGTCCATGTCTACCCCAAGTAACAACCTTCACTGCTAAAAAACGCCCACTTTCGCTAATACTCCTACTGATGACGTCACCAATGACGTCACAGATGCTGTAAATATCTCTCAAATTGGGGTCTACACGCCAAGAGCTACAACATGACACCTCCCATGACGCATTCGCACCGCAGATGGTCCATCTCTACACCAAATAACATCCTTCACTACCCCAAATGGCTCACTTTCGCTACTACTCCTATTGATGACGTCACCAATGACGTCACAGATGCTGTGGACAGTCCTCAAATCGGGGTCTGCACCCCGAGAACTACGAGATGACACCTCCCACGACGCATTCGGACTGAGAATAGAGCATCTCTACCCAAAATACTTTCCTGCACTGCCCCAAAATGCTCACTTTCGCTACTACTCGTACTGATGACGTCACCAATGACGCCACAGATGCTGTGGACAGCCCCCAAATCGGGGTCTACACCCCGAGAGCTACAAAATGACACCTTCCACGACACAATCGGATAAGGGATGGTCCATCTCTACACCAAATACCTTCCTGTACTGCCTCAAAATGCACACTTTGGCTATTACTCCTACTGATGACGTCATCGATGACGGGAACATCCCTTAAATCGGAATGTACACCCCGAGAACTACAAGATGACACCTTCCAGGACGCATTCGAACCGTGAATAGCCCATCTCGACCCCAAATACCTTCATTCACTGCCCCAAAATGACCACCTTACTTACTACAACCAACTGCGCATGCGCAGATTGACGCGGTTTGCACTTAAAAGCACATCATTCTGACTCTAACCCACACAAGCTTCACTTTGACACCTTCCACGACCCATTCGGACCGTGAATAGTCCATCTCTACCCCAAACACACACCCACATACCCCGAAAATGCCTGTTTTCTCTACTACGGCCAGGCTGCGCATGCTCAGATTGACGCGACTTGCACTTAAAAACACGCCATCCTGACTCTAACCCACACAAGCTTCACTTTGACACCTTCCACGACCCATTCGAACCGTGAATAGTCCATCTCTAACCCAAACACACACCCACATACCCCCAAAATGCCTGGTTTCTATATTACGGGCTAGGCTGCGCATGCGCAGACTATTGAACACGGACGAACCATTAGCCCAGTGGGATGCCCCTTCACGAGAGCTTCAAAATAAGACCTCACTCGACCCCATTGGACCACCAGGGACTGACCTAGACTCCAACATGTCCACCCCGTATGGCCCTATACACCCATAGCCATGCAGTATAGGCCTATGGGCCTACCCAGGCCTCGGTGACTTTTTTCAAAAATTTCACCGATTCGCACGGGGACACTTCCTATCGTGTTCTAAATGACGAGACGTGAAAAACGAGACCCCACACCCCTACCGCAAATGTATAGAAGTAGGTTTCCCAGTAGGATAAACATTGAACCTATACCCCCAGTATGAGAATATATATTTACAGATTCAGATTCAGATTCGTTTATTGGCGCAAACACAAATCACATTGGTTAAGGCCAGTAACATATTACATATATATATATATATTTACATATTTACATATTTACATATTTACATATATATGTCTATATGGGGCTATATCGTACTTTTTCAAAAATTTCACCGATTCGCACGGGGACACTTCCTATCATGTTCTAAATGACGAGACGAGTAAAACGAGACCCCACAACCCTACCGCAAATGTATAGAAGTACGTTTCCAGGGGGACAAACATTGATCCTATACCCCAGTATGGGACTATATGGGGCTCGGTGACTTTTTTCAAAAATTTCACCGATTCGTGCCGGGACACTTCCTATCACGTTCTAAATGACGAGACTAAGAAAACGCGACCCCACAACCTATACCGCAAATGTCGAGAAGTAGGTTTCCCAGGATGGTCCTATACCTCCCATACCCCATATAGGCATTTTCCCGTAATTTAGGATAAAGTCCGTATTCCGTATTTTTTCAGGAAAAATTTTACATACACCCACCCTGGAACTAGGGGGAGATAACTCTATTGATAGACAAGCCCCGTTAAGCCCGGCGACCTATATACCCCTCATACCCCATATAGGCATTTTCCCAGGTTTTTCGATAAAGTCCGTGTTCCGTATTTTTTTTTTTTCAGGAAAAATTTTACATGCACCCACCCAGCCATCAAATACCCCTTCACCTAGGCTTCACTTTGATACCTCATACAACTCCATCGGACCATTATTGGCTCCCCTAGATACCAAAACGTCTATTTGCATACCCTTGGGCCACCGCGCATGCGCAGAATGCCGATATTTCAACACCACACCCAGTCCATCAGATGCCCCTTCACGAATGCTTCACTTTGATACCTCATATGACCCCATCGGCCCATTAGGGGCTTCCCTAGCTCCAAAACGTCTATTTGCATACCCTTGGGCCACCGCGCATGCGCAGAATGCCGATAGCTAGTTCAACCCCACACCCAGCCCATTAGATGCCCCTTCACATAAGCTTCACTTTGATACCTCACTCGACCCAATCGGACCATTTTATCTAGGGACTACTTTTTCTCCGCGGAAGCTTTTTTCCGCGACCGCATCACCGCCAAAACCGCATCACCGCGGATGAATACATGCCCAGGGGCCCTTTGCCGGAACTATAGTGACCCAGAGTTACCTCCCCCTAGATTGGAACTCTTCTGTGCTGGAGGTGGGCAAGGTGAGTCACGTGACAAAATACTCGCTTCTGATTGGCTGAGAGCCGCCCACAGTTTCCCCCTCATTTGCATAAATAATAGGGAATTTGCTGTTTACCTACTACTCACATACTCAAAGTGTAACTGTGGTACTTTTGCAAGTTTACATTACATTCAAGATAATCTTCCAAATTATAGGATGTATACCCTGTCTTGTTTACGACTTTAATTTTACCAATTAATGTAGGGTACAGCACCACAAGCATGTCGGAACTTGTGACGTTAATATGGAAAGATGAACCATGCCACAACGCAACATTGTTATAAATCTGTTTCAATCTTCTTCATTGCCGCGACGTCCCACAGACTGTGCAAGACGGTCGAAGTATGACGTCGTTAGCGTCATCTCGGACGGCTGGATAAGCGTTCTGGACATTTTTTTATGATTAAAATCGCAAATCATCACTTACTTATATCTTGCATATTTAATTGCTTTTGTGTTGAATTTATGTATCATATATAGATATATTTTTAAGGAATTTTATGAAACTATTGCCCCGCTCCTCTCACCCAGCCTCCCCCGTCCCTGCCTAGTCAACAAAAGGCTGTATGGCTTCAAAATATTCCCTCCCATTTGATCAAATTTAGTAAAACAATTGTTATATGCACAGACGTCTAGTCAATATTGAATTATCCACGAATTAAATATATATATACACCCATTTTTTTTTCAAATTCCAACACAAACATTTGAGGAAGGCACATGCTTTCCAGGTAGGGTCACCTTACCCGAAACACTCAGGGTCACCTTACCCGAAACACTCACTGTTTGTGCTTAGGTCAAATTAAAGTACCTCTCATTCATCAATGTATTTTTCATTTGATTTACATGTACAATACCCATAAAATATCTATTTTTGTGGAAAAATACAAAAGTCAATTTTGAATAACTAAATCTTGCTAGAATATTTCCCCAAACTAAAAATACGTATTTGTAACATTCCAGTTTACAGGGTACATATCGGGAACAGATATAGTTTGAAGGTGCTGAGCAGAGCTAACCGTTTCGCTGTGCGGTTTCTTTTCTTGATAGCGCTGTTTGACGTGTCTCGTCAGATATTTCCTCATAATAAATGCCTGTCCACATTGCGAGCAGCCGAATGGCTTTTCCCCGGTATGTTTTCTCGCATGATTCGCGAGTTGATATTTCTGGCAAAACTGTTGACCACACTCTGAGCACGAGTATGGTTTCTCTTTAGTATGGCTCAAATAATGTATCTTTAACGATCTTGGACTCTTGAATGCGTTGCCACAAATCTCACAGGTTTTCGGTTTGCCATGATGCTCCACTCTTACATGGCTGTTTAACGATGGTCTGTGTTTGTACGATTTTCCACAAATTGCACAACTGAATGATCGATCTCCGTGCATACCAGCGTGGTCCCTCAAGGTGGCTAACAAAGCAAATGTCTTTCCGCAAGCACTACACTGGTGAGGTTTTTCTCCTGTGTGGGCCTTCATATGGTCCTTCAGGCTCGACAATTGGCACAATGCCATAGTTATACCAGTACCAAAGCCTGGTCGTGACCATACAGACCCTGGTAATTATCGTCCTATTTCACTGACTAGTTGTGTCTGCAAAACAATGGAACGCATGATAAATGATCGCCTTGTTTGGTACCTGGAAACTGAAAAGAAACTTACTGATATTCAAGCTGGTTTCCGAAAAAATAGAAGTACCATTGATCATTTAGTCAGATTAGATTCGTTTGTTAAGAATGCTTTCGCTAAGAACGAACATGTGGTTTCTATCTTTTTTGATTTAGAAAAAGCCTATGATACTACATGGAAATACGGGATTCTTAAAGATCTTCAAAAGATGGGATTAAAAGGTCGTTTACCAGTTTTTATTTCCAACTTTTTGAATGATAGACAATTCCAAATTCGTTTGGGTACAACTATGTCTGATCATTTTGATCAAGACCAGGGTGTCCCACAGGGCAGTATTTTGTCTACTACTCTGTTTAGTATTAAGATCAACAGCCTGGCTGCAGTTCTGAATAAATCAATTGATGGCTCACTTTTTGTAGACGATTTCAATATATCGTGTAGTGGGAAAAGTATACACAGTATTGAGAGAACATTACAACTTTGTCTACACAGAATTCAGAAATGGTGTCTAGAAAATGGTTTCAAGTTCTCCAGAGCTAAGACAAATTGTATACACTTTTGCAGAAAATACTTCCAGCACGAAGATCCAAAACTAAAATTAGACGGAACTGAAATCAAAGTAGTAAAAGAGGTCAAATTTCTAGGCATGTGGTTTGATCAACGACTAACATTCAAATCACATATAAATTGCTTAAAAGCCAAATGCACGAAAGCTCTGGATTTGTTGAAAGTCGTTGCCAGCTATAAGTGGGGGGGAGATCAGCAAACTCTCCTTCATTTATATCGATCGCTTGTTCGTTCCAAACTCGATTATGGTTCTATTGTTTACAATGGTGCAAGCAAGTCAAACTTGGCAAAGCTAGATCCTATTCTCCATCAAGGACTAAGGCTTTGCCTCGGTGCGTTCAGAACATCACCCAAAGAAAGCTTGTACGTAGAAGCGGATGAAATTCCTTTAGAACTTCGGAGAATTAAATTATCGCTGCAATATATCACAAAACTGCGTTCGAACCACTCAAATCCTGCATATAACTGTGTTTTCAACCCTGAGTTGCATGTGCTACTATCTTTAGTTCCAAAACTAAAACGTATCGACTGCCAGGTAAAAGTTCCATATTTACTGCAGAAGCAAAAGCTCTATTATCTGCTTTGGAAGGTATTGGATCCACTAGAAGGAAAAATATGTCATATTCTCAGATTCACTGTCATGCCTTAAAGCAATTAAAAATGGAAATTCCACTCATCCCACCATCTTGGAAATTCTACAATTATATGACACCAGATTTGATCAACAGATAGATATTGTGTTTTGTTGGGTGCCTAGTCACGTTGACATCAAAGGCAACACTGAAGCTGATAGACTAGCTAAGGCAGCTTTAGATGGAGAAGTTGACCCTGTTGGTCTCCCATACAGCGATTTCAGACCATCTATCTGCGCATATGTAAGAAGGCTGTTTCAATCGCTATGGGATACTATGAATAATAACAAACTTCACGAGTTCAAAAAAACGGTTGGTTATACTCACCTGAACAGTCATAAACGCTTCGACCAGGCCATGATTAGACGATGTAGGATCGGTCACACACGATTAACTCATGAATATTTACTAAAACAGGAGCCGATTCCAAGGTGTATACCTTGCCATGAAGATCTGACGGTGAGACATATTCTCCTGGACTGCATAGATTTTAAAACTGTAAGAGATACTTTTTATCGAGCAGATACGCTGGAAGATCTTTTTAGCAGAGTGAAAGAAGATTGTATTTTAGGTTATTTGAGAGAGATTGGTTTGTTGTACAAATTTTAATGTTTGTACCTGTTTTAACGCATTAGTTTACCGAGTTTTTGAATTGATTGCTTAGAATTTTGTTTGATCGTCGCTATATAGCTGAAATATTGCTGAATGCGACGTTAAACCCTAATTCTCTCTCTCTCTTCAGGCTCGACAATCTATTGAATGTCTTTCCACAAATGGTGCATCGGCAAGGCTTTTCTCCGGTATGAATTCTCATGTGTATCGTGGCGTCTTTTTTGAGTCGGAACTGCTTACCACAGGGATGGTTTTTCGCCTGTGTGGACAGCGCTGTGCTCTCTCAACCTCGAAGCAGTCGTGAACTGCTCGTCACACCCCTGGCAACTGTGTAGACCTTCGCCCCTGTGTAGTCTTGAGTGAACATTGAGCTGACTTTTCCTACGGTATGAATAGCCACAAACTGAACATATATAAGGCTTTTCGCCAGTGTGTAGATGAATATGTTCGATCAGTTTCTGCTTGCCATTAAATTTCTTCCCACAATAGCTACAGTCCAGGGGAGTCTTCTTTTCATGCGGCATTTTTGATTTCCGACCCACCCTGCGTCTGCTTTTGAGAGAGAGATTTTGAGGCTTGTGTGAATCCATACTAACAGAGCAGTTGCGAAGCTTGAATTTCGATGATTTTGGAATCCGTTTTGAGTCATTTTTCATACCATTATCAGATAATTTCTGTTTAGAATGATCGGCTGCTCTAGCCTGTCTTGCTACATTGTCAGGCCCCGATGAATGGTACTCGTCAGCCCCACTTCTGTCAAGGTTGATCCAGTCTCCTTTCCCATCAAATATCCCATCTGTTTCACCTGCACCGGCATCGGTACCGCGATCAATAATGATCTTGTCACTATCAGTTCCATTTGCAGCTCCTTCATCACAGCTATCAGCTCCAGAATCACTATTATCAGTCCCAACATCCCCGTCAGCATCAGTATCCGATTCGTAATGATCGTCAGCTCCAGTTTTGTCATCAGTACCATCACTGGCCTTACCACGACCACGAACACCTCCACAAGTACCATTAGAGCTAAATATTGGCAATATCAGCTCTGACATTGGGATTATCAGCCTCACCATTCTCAGCCCCATTAACTACTTCCATGGATACTGCTGAAAGTTCACTAGTTTTCACTGTTCTTCCTTCCCCAGGTGATTTTCCGTCCTCGTGTGATGTACTTCCTCTTCCTTCCCCACTTGATGTAGGGGTACATGCTTTTCCATCCCCAGATGATGTTTTGGCTTTTCCATCCCCAGATGACGTACTTCCAGTCGATTCTTGGAGGATTCCCTCATCTTGCTGATGCGTTTTAACGTGCGACTTCATCGCGGAGGGAACAGTGGACCGTTTTCCACAAGTTAAACATACACATGAAAGCGATAGCACATTGCTAACTTTCACCGTCTGAATATCCCGATTTTTTCCAGTGACAAAGCAGATCTTTAATTCCACAGAAAACATATCTGCCTCAGTTTTACTCACGTCTCCATCCAGGGTCTCCGCACCCGGCTCCAACTTCTCCGTTTTGACAGAAGTGTCCATTGCCATACACGGTTTTCTGAAAAATTAAATTTGCATGACATGATTTAAAGCAGGCTACGACAAACATAGCTAGTGTTTCAAAATACTATCTGCCTGAAGCCCCCCCCCCCCCAAAGAAGAAAATTGTGCAGCAACAGTCGCTCGTTTCAAATCGGCTCAGCCCTCAAATTAGTACACATTTTTCACGTAAACTCTGTGGTGACATTTGAGATACAACAAAGAGAACAACAAGTAGAATTCAAACCCTGATATGAAGTCCGACATAATTATAACTCAGAATCCGAATTCATGTGTGAAGCCGTCCGGAGTCAGAGTTCACTTGACTGAATGATGATTCCTGTATTCTACCTTGATTTAGGAAAATTATGTTTTGTCTAACAAGGCATCATATATGGCTGATGCTGCGCGTGGCTAATTGATTTCAGTTGACATGCTTTGATCGACACGCTTTATTCTTTCAAATCTCAAAACCAAGTGATAAGTCAGTTACATGGTTGACACTTGATGATGTACCGTATCGAATATATCAACACGAGAGAAATGGCACACTCGAAGACTACTCCCCCTCGCGAGCCAGTTCTTCTGGTTGGTATATTCGATACACCCGTGATAGCTTTAGAATAAAAGCACTCCTTTAGAGACCAGGGGCCAAGCGCTACATATTATAACTTTCGTCTAGCCAGTCAAGGATCCGTGTCTTACATTCTAAGGAAATTCTTACGAAAACTGTCCGAAGAAAGAGCTGTCTATGGTCAGAAATTTCCTTAAAAATGTCTGTCCAAATACAAATGCTTACGACATAAACGTTTTGACATCTTGTCCCGGGTTTCACTGGGTGAATAATCCGCCATATTGCCTATCTTGTCGAGCCTAATGCCATGTGACTCATTAAAATACGGATGATCAATGTATAAAAATATCACGTGATATATCATGTGACAAGTTCAGATGAAGCCGCGAAAAGTAAGTTAGGTGGAAATACTATGTACATTGTAAACAAGAGAAATATAGTTATGTTATTTACAAGCCTGGAGTAGGTGGCCCAGCTGATGCAATTAATTTAAGTAATCAGGCCGAGTCACAGAACGCTCCCACTATCTGAGAATTGTGCTCCCTTGAGATGACCCATCACAGCTTTGAGTTGTGGCTCTTAAAGGTGTCTCTGAGGTACACACCTCAAAAGCACCTCATATCTACATGTAGGACAGGTACACCTCAACTTTACCTCGCCAACTTCGCCAAATTCTCACAGAAACCTCTGATATCTATCTTTTCTGCTTGGTGAAAAATGTCATATGATCACATGAATTAGTCACATGCTTTCAATACCTTTTCTGAGGGTAACAAAATGGCGATATATTCAACATGTTCAAGGCTGTACAGTTCGCAATTTATCCAGATCTAAACAATCAGGGTTACTGGATGTATTCAGGTAAGAGTTCTTATACATGATGTTATAAGACATTCCACCAAACGTTTCTCGTGTTGTGGTGGTATCTATAGATCTAGTGATATTAGGAATACCTTGATCATGACATGTTAAATATGTGTAACCTGTTATGCGATTGAAAAAAAACACAACGTGTAGGCCTGAATTATTTGTATATTGTACATACAGCAACAGATGCTAGTGGGCTTCTTTTTGTGGGATACTGTACTAGATATACAGGACTACACACAGCTATGCAGATTTATTACCAACATCTGGTCTCAGTTACACCTCAGGAGTACCTCAACACCAAATCAAAATCACTCAAGCATGCCCTAATCAATGTAACCACAAGGCACATCGCAATGAGATAACTCTGAGGTACTTTATTAACATTATTGAGGCACACAGGAAAAGTACCTATTCGTTACCTCAAAGGCCCCTCAAGCCTCAAAAAAGGACACCTTATTGATCAGAGTGGCACGCCTCGTTCATTTACAATCCCACACCTCAAAGTGACCTTTGGAAAGATACCTCAAAACAGTAAGGGGCATCGCAACGATCAAAGCATGTAAGCTACTCTCTTTATTGGGGCAAAATATGTGGAAATTTCGTACAATGAATGAAGGAAAATGATCCGAAAGATAGCTTCAGCAAAACCCCCATCACTCTCGCTAACAGTTCAGTTCGACGGGAGAGTGACATTTCTGCCACTAATTGGTGTACCAATTTGTTTCGTATATTAATGGAGCCTAAACTGTTCTCATTCTCCTAATTTAGGCTCCATGGTATTGTAACGTGTACGAGCAGGACCAGTCGTGGTGTTTAGAAGAAAACGAATCAATAACCGGGATTGCCCACTGGCATTCTGGCCGTCACCGTCGTTAACCCCTTCACTAGTAGAGATCCGGGGCTCGAAGAGATGATCACAACCCTACAAGGATGACTGACTCGAATGTAAAGGTCTATTATGGTATATTCTGCACAAATAGTATACGCGGTTACAAATAATGGCGTAGAACCGCGTGGCTCAGACAGAATGTCTAAGGAGATGTAACGTTAAGATATTTACATATATGTACAGACACTAGGAGAGTGTTTGCAAATAAACTTGATGTATATATACACGTGATATGAGAGTATGTGTGCACACAAGTTAACGGATACGTACACTTGGGGTGTGCACATAAGGTTCACGGATACATACACTTGGTGTGTGCACATAAGGTTCACGGATACATACACTTGGTGTGTGCATATAGAGTTAACGTATCCCTGGTGTATATGTGGATAATAGAAGAGAATGTGTGCAGTTTAAGCTTGATGTTATATGGTAATAATATATATATGGGAGTGTATGCATATAACTTTATAGGTAATATAGTGCTTTAATGCGCGATAAGGGCGGCCTGGCTGCTGGCCCTTCTCTTCTGGGGATAAGGGCGGCCTGGCTGCTGGCCCTTCTCTTCCGTCGTTGGAACGTTATGGATACAACGCTCTCTCCAGGAATGGCACCCGGTCGTTGGAACGTAAGGATATAACGCTCTCTCCAGATACGTCGCCCAGGCGTTGAAACTTCAAGGCCCGTTGGAACGCTACGGCGGTAACGTTCTCTCCAGATATACGGATACCCTCAGGCGTTGGAACGTCACGGCAGTGACGCTCTCTCCAGATATAGCACCAAGTCGCTGAAACGTCACGGCCCGTTGGAACGTTACGGCGGTAACGCTCTCTCCAGAGACGTGGCAACCCGGCGTGTACTTCACCCCCAGTCGTCGGAGCTTGACCGTAACTTGTCAGCTCACCAGTCTGCTTCCCGCACAGGTAAGTATAGCCCGGCGTCTCAACCCTTACGGCGGCTGCGACCCGTCTATAGCCCCGGCCTGTGACTACACACTTCACGACGATCTCTCAGGTAAGTATCACGCACCACTCAACTCTCATGGACCGTCAGGACAATTACTCGGGTATATCATGTGCTATTACTATTTCATCTGGTACCGATGAAACATCGTACGGTACGTTCAGATTTCACGTCTAATCGACGTTTCAGAAATCTGTCTGTGCTGTGCCTTGGCTTGTCTGTACAGTCTGTAAGTCTGTAGTTAGCGACCCTGCAGATTTCACGTCTAACCGACGTTTCAGAAATCTGCCTTTGCTGTGCCTTGGCTTCTCTTTACTGTCTGTAAATCTTGTTACCACTTTTACATCGGTGAAAGGAAGCCCGCCTTCTGTAACTTGTGATAAATACACGTGTCCTACTGGAACCTGTATGTTTTGTTACTACTTTTACATCGATAAAAGCTGGCCCATCTGCACCATGCCTTTATGCGTGATCAATACGCATTTCTTCCCTGTATGGATCTGTGGTCTGTGGCTTTCTTGACTGTGTAATCTGTGGTCTGTGTTTCTTCATTTAACGTGTGATAAATACACGTCTCCTCTTGGTGGAATCTGTGTGCTGTATCTTTCTGTGGGATCTGTGTGCTGTTTATTTCTTGGGTACTCGGTGTGCTGTATCTTTCTGTCCTGTACGATGTTCGGTACTTCTCTCTTTCCCTGCTGGACGCCGTTCGTGTAGCCGACTACTCGACCCTGTTTGCTGGGCCCCCGGAATACACGGTTTACCGACGTTTCTTGATGAAAGCAGCACGCCCGCCTGTACTTGATTTGCTTCGCCCGGCCGTAATCACGGTGCTCGTTTTCGCCCGTATAGCGTTGCACAGCCGTTTGCGTCGTATTATGGCAGTGGAAGTTTGGCTTATTTCTCCCTGTGTTTAGTGCAGTTGTATATTTCTTGGGGTGAGGGAATTCCTGACTTAGCATATATACCGCTTCACGGTCAACAAATCGACACAAATATTGTGGCTTTAGTCCCAGTGCAGCGAGATAGCACAGCAATAATGTCGAAATTATCAACCTACTGGTATATAGATCTAAAAGCCCTATTTCATACTGAAGTTAGACCATGCAAGTTGCCTAAATGTGCTACAGGCAAACACATGTCTCATTACAGTATTACCCATGGTCCCAAAACTACATACAACACGAACACACTGTCGTGTTCCCTAAACTATAGTATAACCACAAAACACGTTTCCACCTGAAGATGCGAGCCGGCAAATTCTCATTGGATTGGCGTGTTTTCACAGGTTACACTAACTACAGGATTTACAAGCTTTTAGATTCCCAGGCCAAAAACAACTGCATTACGGCTCAACCGTAATTATGCCAAAATCAAGGAATTACAGGCTGACCTGGCGTGTGTTCCTCCAGCACTTTCTTTCTAGTCTGTCCTCGATCTCTACGTCAGCTCAAGCTTATATAGGGCTACCGCACTTCCGTGAACCACGGCCAATCACAATCGACGATACCAGCGCCCTCTTTACTGTCACTTAAACCACATTTTCCCGAACCGTTTATATAGACCTCGCTGAATAAATATGGCTATGGAAGAACAAACCATAATTCATAACTGACGTAATCGTCAAATATCAGCTTCCAACTCGGTCTGGTAAACGAGAAATACAGGGGAATGCATTTCCGAAATCCTCCTTGCCCGATGTTGACACGGGTCAAGGTCGTCCTTCCCACATTCCAGCGCAGTACACGGTCCTGATTCAAACTGTTCTCTACACAAACGGGTAACCGTTACACTGCCCCCGCCTTTCAAATCATGACGTCCCCGTCATGGCCGTACGGGTCCAGTTGTACAGTTCGAATCGATTTAAACAAAACTGTTCGCCAATCACGGGCCATCAGGGCCGGCGAAATCACTAGGTGGCCGCCCTCCGGCGGTCTGGCCGGGCCACCACGACATTAGGTCAAAGATTTCCTTCACAGAATTACATGGGCGGCTAGCAGAGCCGCCCCACGACATTAGGTCCACTGGGCTGCACGCTCAGTTGGAGGGGTCCGGCTTCTCCCCTCTTACAGTACACGGGCTGGGACGTCAGCACGTAGTCGTGCAACCTGCGAGGCTTCACCACTCGCAGACCGCGGGTCGTCGTCGCGTGTGTGGGGGCTGCCTCACCCTCGGCCACTTCCTCGCGCTCGTCCTCCCTCTCGCTGTCCGGCGTTCCCCGCGGTTCCAACTCGAATTCGTCCTGCCAGGCCGGTGGCCGGATGACGCGTCCACTCCGGCTCGTCTGGGGCTGGCCTATGGGTGGCTGTACGCCTACCGGGTGGGTCACGGCGTAAGGCTCTGCGCGAGCCGTTTCCGGCCCCTGCTGGTCGCCGCCATCGTCACTGTCGCTCTCCGACGGTGTATCATCACCCTCCACGTCCAGCCGCGGATAACATGGTTTGACCCGGTCAACATGGACGACCTGTCGTCTCCCGTCATCACCCCTGATCCGGTAGGTAACGTCCGACAATGCCGCCTCTACCACAAACGGTCCCAGCCACCGGTCTCGAAGCTTCCGTATCTGTCCTGGCCGGGTCACTACGGTATGCATATAGACCTGGTCTCCGGGGCTGAATCTTTGCGCCTTGGCCTTCAGGTTGTAAAGGCGCTTCTGCCGTCTCAGGGCCTTCCCACTATTTTCCCTCGCATCCTCGTGGACGTCGACTAAGTGGTCCCGAAGGTCCCCGACCCACGGCACGGGCTCCGTTCTCTCACCTGGGGGAGCCCCAACGGTCAGGTGGGCTGGTAGAGTCACCTCCCGGCCAAACGTCATCATATTCGGCGTATACCCCGTAGTCTCGTGTGCGGCCGCACGGTACGCCATCAGTGTCAGTGGAATATACACGTCCCAATCGTCGGGGTGGCGGGCGGCACTAGCATGAAGCATCTGACCCAGAGTCCTGTTGAACCTCTCAACTTGGCCGTTTGACTGCGGATGGTACGCCGTCGTCCGCGTCTTCTTCATGCCTAGGATCCGGCACATCCCCTCGAACACTTTGCTCTCAAAGTTCCGCCCCTGGTCCGAATGTATCAGGGAGGGGACACCGAACCGGCTGACGTACAAGTCAATCACAGCCTGGGCCACCGTCTCCGCTTCTTGGTCCGGAAGTGCCACAGCCTCCACCCACTTCGTGAAATAGTCACAGATAACCACAATATGCAGATTTCCTCTCGTCGTCAGGGAGAGAGGACCCATTAAGTCCACGGCGATACGTTCTCCGGGGCATCCCGTCATCATTCCGCGGTGCTGTCCCCGGGGTTTCTTCCCGGCCTGCTTCCTCCGACTGCACGTGTCGCAGCTCCGGCACCACTGTCGAACGTCACGCTGCAGGCCAACCCAGGCGTATGCTTGTCGCACCTTCCTCAACGTTTTAAACACCCCCAGGTGTCCTCCAGTCGGGCTGTCATGACATTCCTTAAGTATCCTCTTTTGCAGGGCCCTCGGGACCACCAGTAACTTGGCCTTCTCCCGGCCTCGCAAGTCATACCAACGTCGCACCAGGAGGTCTCCTTCCAGGGCTAAGGCGTCGTAGGCTCCCCACAGCGCTTTCGTTACCCCGCTGTGTTGACAGACTAGGTCCCATCGAGGTCTGGTACCAGCCTTCACCCATTCAATCACCGGAAGTAGCTCGGGGTCTGCAGCTTGGGCCGCTGCAAAGTCCTCGTTGGGTGGAGATATGGTCACAGCCCGGGCCGCCGCCGTCTCTCCGTCTTCGGTCTCGGAGGAACGACCACACTGCTTGCACGGACGTCTGCTCATCGCGTCAGCATTCTGATGCTTACGCCCTGGTCGGTGGACGATGTCAAATTGATAGGTCGACAGAGCTTGGATCCACCTTGCGAGTTGCCCCTCCGGCTCTTTGAATCTCATGAGCCACCTCAAGGATCCGTGGTCGGTGCGCAGTAGGAACTTCTTCCCGTAGAGGTAGTGCCGCCATGACTTAATGAAGTGGACCACCGCCAGGAGTTCGCGCCTGGTCACGCAGTATGCCTTCTCAGCCTTGGTGAGTACCCTGCTGCCATAGGCCACCACCCGCTCCTGCCCGTCGATCTCTTGAGACAGAACGGCTCCGATGCCCCAGCCGCTGGCATCCGTGTCCAGGATAAACGGTTTGGACATGTCGGGCATGGCTAGGATGGGCGCCGCTATCATCTTCTCCTTCAGGGTCTCAAATGCGATCTGGCAATGGTCGGTCCATACGAAGCTCTTCTCCTTCTGGGTAAGTTGATGCAGGGGCGCTGCCACGGTCGCAAAGTCTTGGACGAACCTCCGGTAATAGCTACACAATCCGAGGAAACTCCGTACCTCGGTCTGGGAGACTGGGGTGGGCCAGTCTCTCACAGCCTGGACCTTCTCCGGTTCCGTCTCGATACCGGCGCCGGACACGACGTGTCCCAGGTAGGTGACTTTCCGGGCGCCAATGACACACTTGGAGGGTTTTAACTTAAGCCCGTGAAGTTGTAGTCTCTGGAACACCACCTCCAAGTTGGCCAGCATCTCGGTAAACGTCTTCCCGAACACGATGATATCGTCGAGGTAAATGAGGCATGTCTCGTAGTGCAGACCGGCCAATACTGCTTCCATCAGGCGTTCAAAGGTTCCAGGGGCGTTGCACAGCCCAAATGGCATAACGCGGAACTGGTACAGGCCTTTCCGGGTGGAAAACGCGGACTTGCATCGATCTTCCGGCGTCAATTCAACCTGCCAGTATCCGGACATCAGGTCGAGGGTGGACCACCACTGTGCCCCGTTCAGTGCGTCAAGGCTGTCATCGATCCTCGGCAGAGGATATGCGTCTTTCTCCGTGACGTCATTCAGGGCCCGGTAATCGACGCAGAATCTAGATTTCCCGTCCTTCTTCTTCACCAGGACGACAGGGGCCGACCACGGTCCCTCGGAGGGCTCGACCACACCTCGTCGTAACATCTCGTCAACCTGCTTGTCGATCTCCCATCGAGCATGAAGGGGCGGTCTTCTAGGTGGAATACGAATCGGGGGTGCACTCCCCGTCTTTATCTGATGCTGCACCCTGGTGGTACGTCCAAGGTCATCATCATCGGCAGCGAACAAACCAGCGTGTCGACTCAGCATTCGTTCCACTTCCCCCAGCTGGGCTGCATTCAGGCCATCCTTGGACTTCTCCAACGCCGGCCGCATATATGCCGGCAGGGTCGTCGTCCGCGCCCTCGGTTCCGTAGGCTCTTCCGGGGCATCACCTAGGGTGGACATACTCCCACAGAAGGTACCCGCATGGACGACTGTAGACTCGTCGGAGGCGTTCAGCATGCGAATAGGCACACTACCATCAGATGCCACACGAGAGAGTGTCCTCGCCAGGACCAGGCCGGTCTTCTCGGTAAATGAGAGCTCCCCCTCCACTAGTCCAATCTCCCCCGGCGGTGCGTCTCCCACCCTGGCCGGGGCGAGCATCTGAGTTCTGGGCGGTATGGTGATGGTCTCAGCCAGGGCCAACCGGTAGCAATCGAAACTCCCCACGACCTCGCATTTCAGGTACTTGCCGCCCAGCTTCAATCGATGGCCTCTTGCGTCAAGTATACAGCCGTGTCGATACAGGAAGTCGTACCCCAAGATGGCGTCGATGGACAAGTCTCCCACAACCAGCGTGTGCTTCCACACCGTCCCCTGGATCGAGATCCTGAAGTC
>JAVTVY010014554.1:0-69019 GCA_036873755.1 Hanleya hanleyi | reverse complement strand
AGCGAATCAATGAAATTTTTGGGGAAAGTCACCGAGGTCTGTATATAGGCTCATACTGGCTATATGGGGGAGGGGTGGTCAATTTTTTTTTGTGGGCTTTACTATGGGTTGTGGGGTCTCGTTTTTCTCGTCTCGCCGAGAAAAACACAATGGGAGGGGTCCCGGAGCGAATCGGTGAAATTTTTGGGAAAAGTCACCGAGGTCTGCATATAGCCCCATACTGGCTATATGGGGGGGAAGGGTGGTCATCATGCGGCGGTCACGTGATTAGGAGTGCATGTACGGACTTGTATGCCGTCCATTCATTTGAGTCGAGTTGGATCATGTTTAGACATGTTAGGGTTTTTCTGCCCGGGGGAATCACGGGGAGATCAGGTGATAGTTCAAGGTCATATTGAATGGTAGGAATGCGTGTACTGATCACCGAAGAGACACGGAGGTGGCCCAAGATGTCCCGGAGTTTATCGAAGAGTCACGGAGATGCCCGAAGAGTCACGGAGGCACCCGAAAAGACACGGAGTTTGCCGAAGGGAGAAGGGAAGGTATTTGGTGTAGAGAGGGACCATCCTTGGCCCGAATGCGTAGTGTGAGGTGTCATCTTGTAGCAACGCCCGCCAACGCCAAGCTTAACGCTTCAACGCCCTGGTGAAATAGCTCAGAAGTTCTGATTTTCTAGATATTCCATGGAATTGTCACTAATTCTTCGAAATGCAGTGACGCCCGTCAACGCTCGTAGTTACGCCTTAACGCTCTAGCATAACGCCTTGACGCCATGATATAGACCGGAGAGAGAACAACAACAAGGATGACACATGAGAGAACAACAACAACAAGAAGATTTTTTCATATAGTTTTTTTTCCCCAATGTTACAACATACTCACGCTGGGGGAGCCGCGTTGGGTATGTTTACAACTCAAGAAAACTCTTGTCCAATCAGAGGCCGCGATTTGGCGCTGCATCTGTTATATTCCTTCTTGTCCGTTAGATGTATTTTCGGCTGCTCTTGTCTGTCGCCATTTCAGAAATTCCATCTTTGCTCGCTGTGACCTAAGCGTCGCCGGGCAGGCCTGGATATTCTTCGGGCAGCATGTCCTGAAACAGTTGTTTGCGCATTCTGATCGCATTTTCCAGGGCCTCGGTGGGTGGTAGTCCCATAGCCTCTTCCAAGTGACGCTTGGTCTTCATGATGGACCTGTGCGTGCGGTCGCCTTTCATTTCAAGCGGTAGCAAGGTATACTGTTCATAGATCGCCATGGCTGTTTTCCTGATGCGGGGGCGCATTTGGGTGTACGCCTGTTGTAAATTATCCTCTCCGGCGTCCTCGATCGCTGCAGCGTAAGTATTGATAGCTGCTGTCACAGTACGATCCCAGAAGGTAGGTTCTGCATCACTTTCCACGGACGTAGGCTGACTATCTGAGGTCAAGCTCTCCGTATCACTAGATAGACTCTGAGCAATCTCTGTTTCGGTATCAGTCGATACACTCTCAGCAGTCTCTGTATCAGCATCCGCCTCAACGGACTCCCCGGAGTCTCAATCCCATGTATATTTTTCTGGTGTCGCATCATATCGTAATGTCTGGTGAACGTGCGTTCGCACTCAGAGCAAGTATAAGCCATGTTGACGGTTGAACGTCGACTGTGCGTGTTTTTGGAAATACGCTTGCTTTTATAGACAGTAACGCCCATCAACACTTAGCTTAACGCTTCAACGCCCTGGTGAATTAGCTCAGAAGCTCTGATTTTCATGGAATTAACACCAATTCATCGAAATGCAGTGACGCCCGTCAACGCCCGTCGTTACGCCTTAACGCCCGTGTCAACGCCTTAACGCCCGTCTCAACGCCTTAACACACTTTCTTAACGCTTTAACGTCGTTTAATGATGCGTTTGAACAAATGTTTCTTTTGTGCTATTGCTCTGACATACGCCGCTTTCCAGTTCATGCCCGAGGTTTTCAACATCGACGCTGTTCTTTCAATTTCCATATGGACTGGGTCCTTATCCAACAATTTCATATGGGTCACGAGGTCGACATACCGCTGACGTAAAGCCCGTCGTAGTCTGGGTGCCAATTCGACCAATACATAAGGACTGATGAGGGACACATGTTCTTTCTTATATGTACAGACACCACCACCAACACCATCACCATCACATTCCACCACCACCGCCACCACCGGGCGTTGACGGGCGTCAACGCCCGGTGGTGGTGGTGGGAGCTCCCGTGTGGCAGAGCCCTTGGATCGGAGCTCTTGGAGCTCAAATCCTGTGGAGCTCAGACCTCGGAAGTGACATTTGCATATGACCTCTGTGAGGTCACTTCCGCTTCCGTTGACGAGACCGGAACTGACCTGACCCCTGCGCGCAATTTTTATCCGGTATTGTTAGCGCGCGCAGGGGTCAAAGGTCAGTTCCGGTCACGTGAACGGAAGCGGAAGTGACCTCACAGAGGTCATAGGCAAATGCCACTTCCGAGCTCTGAGCTCCACACGCTTTGAGCTCCAAGAGCTCCGATCCAAGAGCTCTGCCACACGGGAGCTCCCACCACCACCATCGGGCGTTGACGCCCGTCAACGCCCGGTGGTGGCGGTGGTGGCGGTGGTGGTGGAATGTGGTGGTGATGGTGTGTGTGTGTGTGTGTGTGGTAGTGTGTGGTGGTGGTGTTGGTGGTGGTGTCTGTACATATAAGAATGAACATGTGTCCCTCATCAGTCCTTATGTATTGGTCGAATTGGCACCCAGACTACGACGGGCTTTACGTCAGCGGTATGTCGACCTCGTGACCCATATGAAATTGTTGGATAATGACCCAGTCCATATGGAAATTGAAAGAACAGCGTCGATGTTGAAAACCTCGGGCATGAACTGGAAAGCGGCGTATATCAGAGCAATAGCACAAAAGAAACATTTGTTCGAACGCATCATTAAACGACGTTAAAGCGTTAAGAAAGTGTGTTAAGGCGTTGAGACGGGCGTTAAGGCGTAACGAGGGGCGTTGACGGGCGTCACTGCATTTCG
This sequence comes from Hanleya hanleyi, assembly GCA_036873755.1. Taxonomy (NCBI): domain Eukaryota; kingdom Metazoa; phylum Mollusca; class Polyplacophora; order Lepidopleurida; family Hanleyidae; genus Hanleya; species Hanleya hanleyi. The sequence goes on along the minus strand of JAVTVY010014554.1, from coordinate 65,998 downwards.
ATGAATTGGTGTTAATTCCATGAAAATCAGAGCTTCTGAGCTAATTCACCAGGGCGTTGAAGCGTTAAGCTAAGTGTTGATGGGCGTTACTGTCTATAAAAGCAAGCGTATTTCCAAAAACACGCACAGTCGACGTTCAACCGTCAACATGGCTTACACTTGCTCTGAGTGCGAACGCACGTTCACCAGACATTACGATGTGATGCGACACCAGAAAAATATACATGGGATTGAAGACTCCGAGGAGTCCGTTGAGGCGGATGCTGATACAGAGACTGCTGAGAGTGTATCGACTGATACCGAAACAGAGATTGCTGAGAGTCTATCTAGTGATACGGAGAGCTTGACCTCAGATAGTCAGCCTACGTCCGTGGAAAGTGATGCCGTGGAAAGTGATGCAGAACCTACCTTCTGGGATCGTATTGTGACAGCAGCTATCAATACTTACGCTGCAGCGCTCGAGGACGCCGGAGAGGATAATTTACAACAGGCGTACACCCAAATGCGCCCCCGCATCAGGAAAACAGCCATGGCGATCTATGAACAGTATGCCTTACTACCGCTTGAAATGAAAGGCGACCCCACGCACAGGTCCATCATGAAGACCAAGCGTCACTTGGGAGAGGCTATGGGACTACCACCCACCGAGGCCCTGGAAAATGCGATCAGAATGCGCAAACAACTGTTTCAGGACATGCTGCCCGAAGAATATCCAGGCCTGCCCGACGACGCTTAGGTCACAGCGAGCAAAGATGGAATTTCTGAAATGGCGACAGACAAGAGCAGCCGAAAATACATCTAACGGACAAGAAGGAATATAACAGATGCAGCGCCAAATCGCGGCCTCTGATTGGACAAGAATTTTCTTGAGTTGTAAACATACCCAACGCGGTTCCCCCAGCGTGGGAATGTTGTAACATTGGAGAAAATAAACTATATGAAAAAAACTTCTTGTTGTTGTTGTTCTCTCATGTGTCATCCTTGTTGTTGTTCTCTCTCCGGTCTATATCATGGCGTCAAGGCGTTATGTTAGAGCGTTAAGGCGTAACTACGAGCGTTGACGGGCGTCACTGCATTTCGAAGAATTAGTGACAATTCCATGGAATATCTAGAAAATCAGAACTTTTGAGCTATTTCACCAGGGCGTTGAAGCGTTAAGCTTGGCGTTGGTGGGCGTTGCTACAAGATGACACCTCACACTACGCATTCGGACCAAGGATGGTCCCTCTCTACACCAAATACCTTCCCTTCTCCCTTCGGCAAACTCCGTGTCTTTTCGGGTGCCTCCGTGACTCTTCGGGCATCTCCGTGACTCTTCGGTAAACTCCGGGACATCTTGGGCCACCTCCGTGTCTCTTCGGTGATCAGTACACGCATTCCTAGTACACGCATTGTAGTACCGAGTTCCGCTTTTTATATTTTCGGAAAAAAATCCTAATTTTACATGTACCCACCCCATTGACTTGATAGGTAGGTGCCAATAAGCCCGGGGACCGATATTAGCCCTTTTGGCTAGAGGTGATACGGGTTCCGCTTTTTATATTTTCGGGAAACAATCCTAATTTTACATGCACCCACCCTATTGACTTGATAGACAGGCCCCGATAAGCCCGGGGACCGATATTAGCCCTTTTGGCTAGGGTTGATAGGGGTTTTCCCCTATTTTAGGGGTAAAGTCCGTATTCCGCTTTTTATAGTTTCGGGAAAAAATCCTAATTTTACATGCACCCACCCCATTGACTTGATAGGCAGGTCCCAATAAGCCCGGGGACCGATATTAGCCCTTTTGGCTAGGGTTGATAGGTGTTTTCCCCTATTTTAGTGGTAAAGTCCGTATTCCGCTTTTTATATTTTCGGGGGAAAATCCTAATTTTACATGCACCCACCCCATTGACTTGATAGGCAGGCCCCGATAAGCCCGGGGACCGATATTAGCCCTATTGACTAGAGTTGATAGGGGTTTTCCCCTATTTTAGGGGTAAAGTCCGTGTTCCGCTTTTTATAGTTTCGGGAAAAATCCTAATTTTACATGCACCCACCCATGACTGGATGTCCCTTCACGAATGCTTCACTTTGATACCTCACTCGACCCAATCGGACCATGCAGCGTATTTGAAGTCTAGGGACTACTTTTTCTCCGCGGAAGCTTTTTCCCGCGACCGCATCACCGCCAGACCGCATAACCGCGGAAGAATACATGCCCATGACCGCCACGTGACCGCCACCTGCCGCCACAGAGGTCAAAGGCGTGCATGAGCGCTTCCTATACTTTAACCTGTGGTGGAGCCCCCTGGTGGATGCAAGAGTTATCTCCCCCGGCAAAACGCGACCTGAAATACTGTCTACCTACTACTCACGGTGTTACAGATATTTTAATGAGAATATATTCTAATTAGACTAGATTATAAAAGTGCTAAATATTGAATATAGATGCTATTAAAGTAACCCACTTTTCTGCCTACTGCGAAGTTGAGCAAAAATATCTGCACAATATTGCCAAGTCTGCTATTTTGCACCATGTTAAAGCATAGGAAATTTGAAAAGTATCTTAAAAAAAGCCAATCCTGCATCTAACTCATTTATCGAAGAAAATTCGGTCAAGTGCATTTGGCCTTAGAGTGTTGAACAAATCAGTCATAACCTATAGTAAGTCCTATAATAATTCAGTCATACTCCTAGTGAAATTTCAATCACCGCCCAATCATGTTGACAACATTTAATTCGAATGAATTTATTATCTTCCAAAATCATTTCATTTCAAAAATGTCATGTTCCAAATGTCTGCCGCCAAACAGGCTGAAGCACAAATTTATCAAAGTAAGTTTCCCTGACTCTAAAGTTATGATCTAATGGTAAATTATACCATCCCCAAATAGTGAGCTTAGAAATTTAAATCATGAAAATTATTTTGTTATGGCTTCTGTCAAACGTACCAGTGATGGCAGTTATTTTTACAAGCATGTGATAGCTCAGGATGTAATAAATGCAGACCACGATATACTTGGCTTAAACTAGCGTGAATTCGGACAATGACATGGAAAAAGTACAAAAGTGCCAACTGAAAATGTTTCAAATCTAAACTCATGTTTCACATATAGTCTTAGAAAGGCTCTCTTATTTTATTTAGTCCTAATTTTGCAATTCATTTTTGATAGATCTGGATACAAAATTTCAGTGATATGTCCTCTGTATATTTTTAAGTTCCTGTCCTTGTGCAAGTTAACGATACACCAAAGTTGAGTCTAACCTATCTATAAAATATTTATTCAGATAGAAAGACAAGTATAAGATATTACTTGATTCATTGTCCTACTCTGGAAATAAAACTCACTGCAAGTACATGTAGGGTGATGTCAAGAATATTTTGCTGGTTATTATCTTTAACCACAATGCACGGACACACTAGAAGAGAGCTCAAACAATTTGCTCGAAGAATCATTAAATTGCTATAGTCGCACCATGCAAGCGGTATTATAACTATTCGTTAACACACTCATAATGCTGGGAATATATTCTTGCTGCATTTGCGCACTACCATAGCATACTCGAGGAGAATGACCAATACACCGGGTCGGGACAAAATACCATCCAGTCTCTGTGTCCAGTCCAATATGACCCGCCGCGCAAAGACAAGTTGTACATAATGCCCAGGCTCTTGTAAAGGCATAGCCCAGGGCTGCAAACCATATTCGACGTAAGCCCCATCGTCAATCAACGGGAGAGTGACCGCGTAGGAAAGTGTTTCCTTGTCCCAAAGTGGACGCACCAATACATTGCGGTAATACCATTTGTATGGGGAAAAGAGACGAACACCCACCGGTAGAAGCTGTCGCATCTCTCGAAGTTGAGAGGGTGGAAACAAATCCTTCGCAAGAAGAAGCCACTTCGTATCGGTAATACAACTGAGCCTCCACAAAATAGTGTAAGGTCAATTATAACGCGTCAACGACATGCCCAAAACGTAGTAACAATATCAGTCGTTGTCGTTCAGTCCGAGTTTCTTGTCATAATCAACAAGAATATCGATATGTTGAGTAATATTAGCAACGGTAGCAGATCATTTGTTTAGTTGGTCACGATTGACCCCTATTTCACCAAAGGCTTTGTTGACATGTGAGGCTAATTCATTAAAATAGTGAACAATTGATTTCGTTTCTGCTCGTGTTGGTTGGAATATTCGGCGCAGGTCATCGCCCTCATGTGCCGCGGCGAGCCCAAAGTCAAAGGCAGCCCTTTCGCCTACAAAATCCAGTAATCCTCTTCGTTGCCTGCATCAGTACCAACGAGAATGAACCATAGTAAGCTGCTGAATGGTTCGGCGAATATGCCCTAAGCGATATAACCATCTAACTATATCATCAGGGTGGATTTGGTCCTCTCGTCCAGATGCATTAATGGCCGCCTCGAATTCCATTACACGTTGAAGGAATGTTGGAGGTATCTCTGGGTCTGTGATAGTAACTACCACAGACCACTCTGCTTTGACAAGAGATATTGGTCGACCGCGGAGAACAAGCACACCATCTGAAAGGCTTGCTATATGCGGCTCTGCACATGCTGTGCCAAATAGGATGATAAAAAATATCCACATACTGACTCTAGAATGGTTGGAAGCGGAATGTGTATGTACGGCGTTTCTTATTGTACATAAAACCGGGGAGGGGCGAACGTGGTTTGCGCTTCCGCAGAAAGTAACGGTGAGTGGTTGGCAGACAGTCATCTGTCAGATCCGACCCATCAAAGGCATTGTCCTCTATCTCTTCATTCATTAGCTCGGGACCTTCGGTATGATCATCCTCTATCTGGTCATCCATTGGCTCTGACGTATCTGGGGTGCCACCCACCTGAATTGTGTCATCATGAAGGACAACGTTCCCATGACGAGACACAGGGTGAGAGGAGCCGTCAGTCAACGGTACTGATTTCTGTGGAGGCGGTTCTACGGAGGGGGGACGAGCTGGGTGATTGTCATGCCGTTCTTCGATTCCCAAGAGCAGGATTGCGTATGGGTCGAGGATCCACCCCATCCCAAACGAGACGGATATGTGCAACTGGGCAATTTATACGGGTTATCTCATACTGGGGGTCACAATGAAATGTAATTTTAATCTGCTCTTCTGCTTTTATAACTACGGAATCGCCTATCTTGATCTCACCTGCGTTAGCTCGCCCATTTTTCTGAGTGCGGTGATATCGTCGTGACTTTTCAGTTGCCACCTTGGTTATTTGTAAGACATTACCTAAAACCGTGAGTCTGTCATCTAAATTTTGAGCTGCATCAGCAGAAAGTGAAAGCAGAAGACGTGCACGGCAGCCATAGGTCAGAAAGAATGGCGCATAACCGGTCGAGACATGTAAAGTATCCCGGTACGCCATGCGCGCCGCTGGGATCACAGACGCCCAACTTCCAGGTTGGTTATTCACTAACTTCAGAATTATATTCTTAAAGGTCTGGTTGAACCTTTCTGTCTTGCCATTGGTCTAAGGATGGTACGGATTGGTTTTACGGCAATCAACACCAACTGCTCTGAACTTCCTTCGAAGTGAGCCAGCATTGAATTCTTTACCTAAATCGGTAATCACTATCTCAGGTATACCATGGTGTGTACTTTACACATAAAAAACTTTCCCTCAACCCATTTAGAAGTCTTTGCTGGAATAACAATGTGCTTCAGCCCATGAGGTATGGTGGTCAATAATGACCAAGATGTACACATTTCCTGTAGGACAGCGAGTCATCTGGCCTAACAAATCAATGCCTACTATCTGTCCAGGGTACTGCACAAGTGGCATTTCGGTGTACCGAGGACGAGTCCGAACCCGTCTACTAACCTGACACCTCGGACAGGTGCCAGTGAATAAAGCGACAGCTTTGCGCATGACACGCCTCACAAAACTATCTCGAATTAGACATAGCGTGTTGTATGACCCTTGGTGACCAGTGCGCTCATGAGCTTGTTTCAATACGCGCTGCCTGAAAGCTGAGGGCAAGGCTACTCTGGGATATTCTGGTTCCAATGGCGATGGACGTTTAGTAGAATACAGTACCGCATTATGTATTGCATAATCGTCCGGGACATTCCTTAGGAAATCTCCATCCTCATTCTCATGCTGTCGACGTAATTCCGCTACGTCGATGTCATGTGCATCAAGAGGCAAATAAGGTAGTACCTCGTCATCTGACTCTGGTACTATGTAATCACCAGTGTCAAAGATCGCCGCTTCCAAAGGGCGTCGGAGGCGTGAAAAGCATGTCTGCCCCGATGTTTTGGCACCTTTAATATATTCTATTCTGCATCAATGTTCGGCAATAGGTACAGCCCATCTCTGTACTTTTGTGTTATTGACTTCACATACGAAAAGACTCTTCAAGAGTTTGTGGTATAAACTGCAAATTCAGCCCCATACAAATAGGGCCGCAGCATTTGTAAAGCATACACCACTGCATAAGTCCTTTTTCTATGACTGGTCATCTCAACTGACCACCCTTCAGTGTTGAAGATACATACGGAATAACCCTTTCTATACTATCGTCATCCTCCTGGACCAAAATAGCACCTACTGTGTAGCTAGACGCATCTGTGTATAGCTTGTATGGTCTTTGTAGATCAGGATAGGCTAGAACTACGCCAGAACATAATATACCTTTCAGTCTGTCAGAGGCTGTCCGTTGGTCAGGTCCCCAATAAAAACGTGTAATGCCAAAAATGGACCTACTATAGAGGCATACTGTGGTACACACCACCGACAGTAACCAGTCATGCTGAGTAAAGATCTGACCTCACTCACTGAAGTGGGCGGTAACATACTACATATAACTTCTATCTTTTGACGAAATATCATTGGTTGATATATGGTACAAACGTCTAGTCCGTCATTCATAATTCAGCCGTCGTCCATTAAAGAATATCCGCGTCCATAATACAAAGACCTATTCCATATCCATATAACAGTATTAGCACCAAATTCAAAAGGACAATCATAGTATACATAAACATAGGCTAGTTTTCTGCAAGAGAGAAGCGGTCAACAGTTTTCAATGATGCCGACAAGAATAAAAAAATCCAAAAAATATTAATTAATAAATTAATTTAAAAATTCCAAAAATATAAAATCCGTATTGCTGATCAGTATTCTTAGTCCATAATAATCGTTGTGTATCCCAGAAGGTCGACTGAAACGGCCGCAAAAACACAATTTTTGCGCTTAAGCTGAAGGTTGTATTCTCGAAGGCATTTGAACACAAGTTACAGATGGTAAGCATACTGTTTTGCATCTTTTGAGTAGATCACAATATCGTCTACATAAACAAACACAAATTTGCCCACATAATCTCTGAAAACGTCATTCATCGCCCTTTGGAAAACTGCCCCGAGTTACAGAACCCGAATGGCATAACTGGCCATTCCCACAGACCTTCCGAACAAATAAAGGCAGCTTTCTCCATATCTTTTTCAGCCATATTTGCCAATAACCGCTTTTGAGGTCGAGAGTTGAGAAAATGCTACTACAACTAAAAGAATAAAAAATGTCAGAAATCAATGGTAAAGGATAGCTATCTTCCCGTACAGCAGAATTAAGCCTACGATTGTAAATTCAAAATCTTATGTTACCGTCTTTCTTGGGTACCAGGGTGAATCCCAAGGTGAGGTTGAAGGTCATATCACACCTGCATCCAACATCTCTTGGATCTGTTTCTGGACAACATGTTGTTTGTTCAGTGGCGGTCTATAGGGCCGTTGTTTGATCGGTGGATGATCTCAGGTAGGTATAGTGCACTTGATCTGGGGGTGTCTCCCTGCTACAGGTTTCTTAGCAATGTCAAAGAGGTCATGGTAATTCTCAAGTACACAGTCAATAGGTTTATGACCGGTAGTCTCTTTAACCGTGGAGGATTCAACCCCCATGCCAAATCGTATTTTTTCTAATTGATAAATTTTGTCAAACCACCGCATTTTGGCTGTTTCATAGTCAAGACGCGCACACCCAAGACCGAGTGCGTCGGAACCTAAGACACACTGATGCAGAATTTCTGGCACAACAGTAACTGGAACAGGTCGAGCATTTTCAAACTTCACCTCAGTCTGTCCAATAACCTTTAATGGCGTCTCGTTGATGGCGTATATAGTACCAACTTTTCGCAAAGGGCCTCAGGTGTGCAGCTGTAATTATGGGGGCTATTGTCGGCATTTACCTTTTCCGTCGGCATGTGTGAAGGCCACACAAACCAATTCCAAGCGGTTCTTTTCAGAACCCAAAGGCCTCAAAAGAGCGCTTCTAACACTATGTACAAAAATGTATGTTGTTGTATATGTGTGTCGTTGTTGTTGTTGATCGGGTATCGGTAATCATGGGTCGTGCCGTGAGAAAAAAAATAAAAAAAAGTCCTTGCACACACACAGGATTAGCTGCCCCAATTTTTATGATTTTTTTTACGGGTTGGTATACAAACCTGGACATATACCAGGGCGTTGCACTCTACTCTGGGATAATTTATTAATTAATAATGGAGGGGCTAATAAAAAGTAGAACGCCCTCAAAATTATGTTATTGTTATATTATCGGATCAATAATTCACAGCCCACAATAACCGATAAGGATTCTCGCGAAAAACTCCGCTTTTTAGGTCATCGCTCTATGCCGGGGTAAATTTGTTTTCGGGGCTTTTGCTCGGAAAGCCTCTATTCTATTTATAGATTATGACCTCAGCTCTGGGTCGGGGAATTTTCTGGAGCCCCTCTGTTCTATTTGCGGATCTAGGGCATCTAGTGCTACGCCGGGGACATCTAGTGTTACGCCGGGGAAATTTTACGGCGAACTCCCTGTTCTATTTATAGATCATCGTTCTAGTTCTGGGGCGTTGCACTCTACTCTGGGATATTTTATTCATTAATAATGGAGAGGCTAATAAAAAGTAGAACACCTTACAAAATTGTGTTATTGTTATATTATCGGATCAGTAATTCACAACCCACCATAACCGATAAGGACCCTCGCGAAAAGCCCTGCTTTGTAGGTCATCGCTCTGCCGGGGGAAATTTGTTTTCGGGGCTTTTGCTCGGAAAGCCCCTATTCTATTTATAGATCATGGCGTCAGCTCTGGGTCGGGGAATTTTCTGGAAACTCCCTGCTTTATGTATAGATCATGACATCATCGCCATTTATAGATCATTACATCATCGCTCCACGCCGGTGGCTATAAATAGGCTCGGTTTTCGAGTTCTGTATTCATTTTTCTGAAAGTTGAGGCGAAGCCCTATCACACAAGCACCATGAATTCTGACTATGCCACACCGCCGGTGTACACCGACAACGACCACCCTGAATATACCGCCGCTATCAACGCGGTTGTCAGTAACCTTAAATTATCTGAACCGCTGGCCACACCGGAGACTACCACCACCACCGATCCACAACAGCCTGACTATAGCGCCGTTACTGATGCTGCGATGGACTCCTCTATCAACATTGAATCATTTCATTTTACATCATCAGCACCACTGACCAGTCGTGAAACTACCATCAACAGCACCACCACCCCACCGACAGCCTGACTATAGCGCCGCTGTTGATGCTGCAATGGACTCCGCTATCAAGATCGACCCAATAACCATCGACATGGCCCGAGCTAATCGCTACCAACATCCACCCAGGCGAGCGAGCAAACCCAACTGAACCAACCTTTATCACCGACGTCAAATACCAGCGATGATACCATTATCAACGAGGCGATGAATACCGCTAAACGGCAATGGAAACTATCGCCTAATGTAACACTGACCATCGATGCCAATCAACGCATCTCACTAGACACGGCCCCTAAAGGGAAGAGAGCCGCAAGACATATTGACCTTTCTCCGATCGCATTGACACAACTCCTCTCGGCTTTTCGAGAAGCGGAGAAATTCATCGAGGCCTCGGGCAGAGCGGAGACCCGTGTTTTCGTTCACGACTCAATATATCTCAGCTACACGTCGTACAACAGACAGCCGTTAATGCACATAAGGGTCTGGCAGTATGATATGGCGATCCACATCTGGCGGCCATTGGTCGTAGGCGCTACCTTACACCTAACAGCCTGGCGTAAATGTAAAACGATCGGTGTCGGCGACCTTAGCAGCGGATATTGCAGAGTATTTTTACCAAGTGTATAAAAGCGCTTACTTGGAGAAATTAACCATGGGAATTAGTTGAATCTTCGATTGACTGGCTGCGACGCTTAATGGGAGGGATGGGCATACCTGCAAGAATGTGCAAGAGCTACATTTTGAGCAGGCCTTGCGGCTCCGTGCGCATGAGGATGTCCCCGAAAGCTGCATTTAAAACGTTTTGGCTACCAAACCTAGTCGTGCGTAGCTACATTAGTTTAAAAATGTAAGCTACATTTGTCAACTGCACTGTACTTTGCGTATATATAAATTGTATAAGACAAAATTGGTCATACCTTACTATCACAGTTAACTATTCTTTATAATTGACCCCGTCATGTTAAAAGGCGGTGTTGTATGGTATTCTATATTATTGTTGAATTTACCGTTGTACAACATTACGTATTGTTTGTTATGAGAATAAAAAGTATTTCATCTCATCGGATGGTGTTTATTACTATAAGTCTGTTGAGTGGGGAGCTGATGTTAAATTTTGTTGTGCTTTTGAAAGAAAGTCTCTCTTTCGGGAGATTACGGACTTTTTTGGAATCTCATCTTTTTTGGTTTAGTTTCTGTAGATCCGTTTTATCATTTCTGCATGGCGACGGCATAGTGGACATTTCACGGCCAAATGCATGCAGGACTGTACTGGTACTGCAACACATAACAGCTTTGGTAGGCACTCCAAACGTACACACAAATGACCGCATGGAAAAAAGGCGTACATAGCCATCCCCGTCTTGCATACACAACATTGGACCAGGTCTTGTAATCTTCTAATTCTGTCGGCGAGAAACGTCACCATATCTTCGTATTTTGGGAGTTGGACTGTAGCTTCCACAGTTGTACCGGATAAGGACCGCGTCTTTACATTCTCTTGCTGGATGGTGTCTTTCAACCTCCGAATGACCCTTAAAGAAATTCCTTTTCCGCTTCGGCGTCGTAGGGATCCCGTTGCGCTTCGGCTCATTCGGCTACACTCACAGGTCTACCCTCCCGTTGTGCTTCACAAGTCATCTCTAATTGCCGGATGGTCCTCGTTCGTGTTTGGTATGGCATCCTGAATGTATGGCAGAAAGAGTGTCGCCTACTCTGCTGAACCCGGTCTTTTTATAGCAGCCGGTGGGATTCTAGCATTCGTCCTGGCGCGGTGCAAAAAATTGTGTTTCCTGGAGAGCATTTAATTAATGCTAAAATTGAAGCCCTATTAGAGCCCATGGAGAAGGTATCGGCCGAAACCCAATGGACCCAGCGTCACATTCCATTGAGTGTGAGTATTCACAACAACGTGCCCGGCTACGACGCGGCCCGGGTCTGTTTCGTCTCTACCGGTGACCCCCATGAGCTGATTACTCGGATGATGGACTACTTGGAGACCCTTAGTCAAGCCAGTGCGGCACATCTCGCCTCCACGATCTACCGTAATGTTTTAGCGGCACTTGATGCGCGAATTCCAACATCGGTTCCGGGGAAGGATACGGAGGACAACACCGAGGACGAAGACGAAGACGAGGGACCCAAACCACCTAAACCCTATGCTTAGAAACTGAAACTGCGTTTGTTGAAATATATACCTCTCCTCGGGTTAAATTTCGGGCGGTATGATCTGAACTTGATCAAGAAATTCTTGTAACCCTACCTCGCCAAAGGTGGGAACATCAAACACATGATTAAGAAGACGAACAACCACGTCGCTCTATCGACGACTTCACTCCACTTTCTAGATGTACGGAATTACCTGGCAACAAATTACAGCTATGACCAGTGGATAAAAGCCTACGACTGCGCCCTGAGGAAAAGCTGCTTTCCATACACCTACATGACCAGTATCGACAGTCTGGACGAACCGCAACTGCCACCCCAAGAGGCCTTCTACAACGATCTCAAAGGAGAAGCAATATCCTACTTTTGCTCGGAAAGCCCCTATTCTATTTATAGATCATGACATCAGCGGTGGATCGGGGAATTTTCTGGAAACCCCCGTTCTATGTATAGATCATGACATCTTCGCTATTTTAGATCAGTACATCATCGCTCCACGCCGGTGGCTATAAATAGACTCAGTTTTCGAGTTCTGTATTTATTTTTCTGAAAGTTGAGGCGAAGTCATGTCACACAACAATACGAGTTCCAAATCACCACGCTGCACAGAGCCAGCCAGTACAGTGTTCAGTCTCGATACACTCGCGCGAGCAGCCGACTTTATTGCAGTCTACTGGACAGTACTGCGACCGTTTGTACGGTACCTTGGAATAACAGACGAGGTGGTCGATTACGTCAGGACACTTCACCCGTACCAAAGAAAACTGATCTATGGGTGTACTGATAACTGGTACCGGCTAAAAAGAACGGGGCCTGTAGACAGCAACTGGTAGAAGCTTTACGTCGCGCTCACCGCTTGGACTTAGCGGACAAGATAGAGTCGGGACAGCCATTCCGAGAATGCGACGTGAACGATCACCGCTCGCCAGGAATACAGCCCCCGCCGCGGCGGAGGAAAATTTTATCAGAGATCCCGACGAACCGCCCATAGAAGTATTACCGATACAGGAAGCTGTGCGTACGACATTGGCCTACTATCTGCCACTGTTTTCACCGTCATCGCCCTATATTGAACTTGTACAATTTCCGGTTAGAGGAAAACACCCGTTCCTCCCACTACGCCTATACCATTTTTGAGGACCAAGCTACAGCCTTCAAATTAAATGTTACCTTTGGGTATTTGCGGCATAAGGAGACGGACCAACTCCGGTACTTTTACCCCAGTCACAATACCCTCGTGTTTTACCCGACCAGTCCTTCACTATTACAGATCGACCGTCCCTGGACACGGCACTGGACCAACTAGAGACCTTGGATAGCTTGAATGAGCCCGACAACAACGCCTCAACACCAAATGGCAGGTGGAGATGATGACGAATGTTACGTTTTACGTGACTAAAATGATCGACCACCCCATCGGCGCTCCCATCCATCTCCCGGACTGGTTGAACACAGACAAGGCATGCACGCCTTAGTGAGTGAGTGGAGCGGCCTTTACACCGATCGGAAATGCCTATTTCGCTGCCTGGCTATACATCTGAACCAAACCCGATACCGTAGGTGTGAACGAATGGCCAACTGCTATTGGGAAGACTACTTACGTGAACAGAGGATGAAAAAAGAGTACTTTCGTGGGGTTCCGTTATCACAACTAGATGTGGTGGAAAATTTGTTCCACGTTAATATTGTCGTGTACAGTCTAGTCCAACACGGATGATGACAAGACCGATACCCCACAATTCACAGCCCGCCTCCTGCATCGTTCCCCGGGGAAGTATGACACAACCATGAAATTGAATTTGTACCAAACGGACACTGACGGGCATTTCTCCTATATTACGGACATGAACATCTATGCCCAGTCGTACAGTTGTCAGTATTGCCATCGCGTATTCAAAAGGTCCAATCACTCACACCGCCACGAGAAAACATGTGACAAAACCAGCAAACGAAAATTCCCTGGTGGCGTCATTCACAATACACCCACCATATTTGAAGAGTAGGCGGATGAAGTCATTGACGCTCCCATAGCCCTCCGCTATTTTCCGTACCGAGCCTGCTACGACTTTGAAGCCCTATTAGAGCCCATGGAGAAGGTATCGGCCGAAACCCAATGGACCCAGCGTCACATTCCATTGAGTGTGAGTATTCACACCAACGTGCCCGGCTACGACGCGGCTCGGGTCTGTTTCGTCTCTACCGGTGACCCCCATGAGCTGATTACTCGGATGATGGACTACTTGGAGACCCTTAGTCAAGCCAGTGCGGCACATCTCGCCTCCACGATCTACCGTAATGTTTTAGCGGCACTTGATGCGCGAATTCCAACATCGGTTCCGGGGAAGGATACGGAGGACAACACCGAGGACGAAGACGAAGACGAGGGACCCAAACCACCTAAACCCTATGCTTAGAAACTGAAACTGCGTTTGTTGAAATATATGAACCGATTACCTGTCCTCGGGTTAAATTTCGGGCGGTATGATCTGAACTTGATCCAGAAATTCTTGTAACCCTACCTCGCCAAAGGTGGGAACATCGAACACATGATTAAGAAGACGAACAACCACGTCGCTCTATCGACGACTTCACTCCGCTTTCTAGATGTACGGAATTACCTGGCAACAAATTACAGCTATGACCAGTGGATAAAAGCCTACGACTGCGCCAGAGAAAAAGCTACTTTCCATACACCTACATGACCAGTATCGACCGTCTGGACGAACCGCAACTGCCACCCCAAGAGGCCTTCTACAACGATCTCAAAGGAGAAGCAATATCCTACACCCTCTATACCGAATTTCAACAGGTGTGGATGCGTGAAGGTATGCAAACTCTCTAAGATTTCTTCGTCTATTACAACAATCTGGGTGTCGTCCCTTTTCTCGAAGCTACCGACAAAATGACCGCCTTCTACAGAGATATGGGTGTCGACGTATTCAAAGAATGTGTAAGCATTCCCGGTCTGACCATGCGGTATCTGTTCCTGGATTTACCCACCTTCTTCACCCTCATCGAACAGAATGACACCGACATGTTTGACTGTTTGAAAGGAAATATCGTGGGCGGTCCCAGTATTATATTCCATCGGTACCATGAGAAAGAGCTGTCTCGTATCCGAAGAGGAAAACTGTGTCAGAAAATAATCGGATTCGACGCCAATGCTCTCTACCTATCGTGTTTGAGTAAACCCATGCCGGCCGGTCATTATACCCGCATGAGGGTCGGAAATTCAAAGGCCAACGCTCTACAAAACATGTAGCAGACCAATCGCTGGATTGGGAAAGTCATCCACGAGGCGTCACCATCCGTCACCAAGGCAACCACACGGAAAAACGAATTGGCGATCGACGCCTTCTCGTAGACGGCTTCGCCATTATCGATAAAATACCGATCGTGTTCCAGTTCCATGGCAGTTATTGGCACGGCCATGAGTGTTCGATAACAGGAGGGCGCTATAACGAGCGCAGTGGACTGACCCCGGCCGCCTTACGTCAAGAAGTAGATCAGAACCATGACTAGATCCGGGAGTTGGGCTACGCCTATGTACAACTATGAGAGTTCCACCAGATGCAACGCCGTCAGCCCGAGTTGTACACCTTTCTATACGCCCATGAACGGCTGCTGGATTACCGGACTATTATCACCATGGCCGACAAATCTACGCACTGTTCAGACGGGAGACCTCTACGGGTTCGTCGAATGTGATATTGACGTTCCTGACCACGTGAAAGCAAAGTTCGCTGAACGCCCACCCATCTTTAAAAACACCAAGGTGAAACAAGACGACATTGGACCCACCATACGGGAATATGCCGAAGAACATAATGTACTGAAACACCCCTAGATCCTGCTGGGCACACCTCTACTGCGCTGGTACCTGAGTGACGGACTGGAAGTCACCAAAATCTATCAAGTGATGGAGTTTACACCCCAGTCTTGTTTCCGGAAGTTTGCGGAGGACGTAGCAATGACCTTTCTGCTGGTCCATAGGCTCATATTAACACTGGAGGAATCCTACATCTCCCAAGGAATATTTCTGACAACGGTAATCTGTGGCAATGACCCTTCTGCTGGTCCATAGATTCGTGGTACTTCTGGCAAGGTAATCTATGGCAATGAGCCTTCTGTTGGTCCATAGACTCAATGTAACTGTCCGCAATCCTCAAATCCAGTTTAATCAAAATTCACAGAGTTCCTGGAAGCCCAAGTCAATCATCTCAATATCGCATCAACAGAGTCGGACTCGTCAATTTCCCAGTCTAGATGGGATGATAGGCATCTCAATCTCAATGCCCAACGCACGTCTGAATGATCGAATGTTGCTACCAGCTATAGTTATCTTCTAGGCGAGTATGATTTTCTGACACCGAACATCTCAACGAAGTTGCAGTATTTCCGCTTTGTATACTTCTTCTGCATATTTCGAATCAGAAACTGGTAATTCGCTGGTGGTTTTTGGCCAGTGATTTGTCGCTAAGCTGTACCAACCCTGTTCATCTATCATCATGTCGGAGTAATCAGAAATGTTACCCAGTCTTGGGCTGGGGTTGCGAATTCAAAGATTTGAAAACACAGGGTATCTGGAAATAGACAAAACAGCAATTTATTTGCGACCACCGCGAACACACAACCGTTTGCAACAACGTGATATAGCTGGAGCGGTGACGTCATGCGATATTCAATTCTCCACAGGAAGTTATGTGAAATGAAATAAAAATGGTTCGTTACCATGGTTACACTCAATAACATGTCTTCTGTTATTTTATCTGACTCCGTGCAAGGAATAACCAGATGAATTCAATACAGAACGAATACAATAATTTTCGATAGTGTACCTATGCAACATCAGTATGTTATGTGTGGGCCACCGTAGATATCAAAATTCCCGAATATCATAATAAATGCAAGTAAACATTTTGACTGCATGATTACTAGTAAATCAATTTCGAACGATCTAGTCCAATACACACAATCTGACGGATTTAAGGTATCTCACTATGGTGTCTACGGGCCACCGTACCCTTACCAAAATTTCCGAATATTACCATAGTATTACCACAGTATTACCAGATTAAAACCACAGTATTACCAGATGATTACCAGAGTAAAATCTCATATGGAAGTAATAAGGTAAGTACTGTGGTAAGCCTATGGTAAGTAATCTGGTAATAGTCTGGTAATGATAGGGTAATACTCTGGAATTGGAACATATGGTATTGATAGGGTAATATATCTGGTAATGCTATGGTTTGAACCACACCAGATATTCTTCATTACCAGATGTATTACCCTATCAATACCATATGTTACAATTCCAGAGTATTACCCTATCATTACCAGACTATTACCAAATTAGTCCCATATCGTAGTTGACATGTATATTCCTACGAAGTAGGCTACAGATCGCAAATTGTCCGGTAATGAGTCAGTGAGTCAGTCAGTCCATACGAATCCTTTCGTCGGCAAAATAAGGAGAACCATTGACATTAGAACCTTTATTTTTGGCATGAACGTGCATTAGGGCATTGTTACCAGCAAGTTCTGATCTGAAATAATTCTGATTAAAATTAGATTTATAATTAACACTTCAGTATATTGTTATAGATATATGTAAACTGTAGCCTTTAACGTGTATCCTATTTCACATCCAAACATTTCATCATTGACCACATCAGGCTTCAAAATCAGGTCAAATTACCCACTGATGGTGACGTATCCTACATCAACCAATTAAGTCAGCCTGGTGCAATAACCCCTGACTTGTGCATAGAAGGTGTTGGTCTTGAGTTGAATTACCGTAAACTACATAAATGCTACCTTTCTACCATAGTACTATATATAAAAATTTGTTGTATTGTTGGGAAAATAATGTGATTCAAAAAGTTGTTTTGATCCTGGACAAGGGCACTGAAAACCATTAAAGAGATGTAAATGTATTTTCACACGTAAAGCTTGAAATCTACTGAACCTATATTATTCAATCTGTTTCCTTTAATTAAAAAATTGTAAAATTAAATCGGCGATCGTTATTTATTTTTGGAATGAAGGCGCATTAGAAGACTGTTACCAACAAGTTCTGAGCTGACCTACTTTTGAAGAAAATTTCTGGTGATTTTTGATGAAAATCACTAGCGATTCTGACTTGGGCGGTGCCCATCTTAATATAGGCAGGATTTCAACTGGGGGTGTAATTTAAACAAAAACATTACATGTGTAATTATGTCAAAAATTTTCTTGTCATTTCAAATTCTGATTCCTTGATTAAGGGATACAGAATCACTGCCACGTGTGTTGGTGTGTCACAGAATCACTGCCACGGAGTGTGTTGGTGTGTCACAGATTCACATCAGCACAGTAACTGGTAAACTATTCATTCAATCCCATCACTTTTGATCTACAACAAAATATTCAATACTGTTTTAATCGAAAATTTCTGGTGATTTTTGATGAAAATCTCTGGTGATTCTGACTTGGGCTGCATGTGCCCATCTTAATATAGGAAGGATTTCAACTTGGGGCGGGGGGGGGGGATTGCCAAGAGCTCAGTGCCTGTCGGAGTCCTAATGCCTACCTTACTTCGTAGGTCCTGTGACGCATAGTCACACTGCCATATTTACAGCACGTTCACATATTATTGACATGCAAATGACACTGCCTCTCACTCATGGAGCAAATTCATTGCGATGAGCACGCAGCATTCTCCATATGAACCAATCGCAGAAAGCACAGGCCAAGATCCCCACGCAAAAGCATTAGTTGCTGACAACTGATATATGTCACAGGATATCTGGAATGCTGGCTACCCAGGTGATGGGTGTACTAGATTCCCTCACAGACTTACAATAGTCATCCTGTAAATTAGATATTAGTATGCAGTGAGTAATTGTTATGATTATATGTTAGCCCCCATTCTAGTTTAATTTATTTGTGTCAAATTTTCAAGATAATTGTTATTTGAAACTTTTTGTGTTTAAATACTAGAAATCAGTCAAATCGATAAAGTTTGAGAATATTGCCACAATATCACCAGAAATTGTCACCTCAAGAAAGGGTTTTGGCAATATTGTTGCAATATTGCCGCAATATTGCTGCAATATAATCGCAACATTTTCATTTTGATACAGATGTTTTTAATATGTTAAGTTTTGTTCTTACATAGTATTACCACATTGTATTAAAAAAATCATTTTAGGGCCAAGTTTTGCCCTTACCATAGTATTACCATAGTACAGATTGTTTTAATATGTTAAGTTTTGTTCTTACATAGTATTACCACAGTGTATTAAAAAAATCATTTTTAGGGCCAAGTTTTGCCCTTACCATAGTATTACCGTAGTACAGATTTTTTTAATATGTTAAGTTTTGTTCTAACCATAGTATTGCCACAGTAAAGTTGAAGAAAAAACTGAAGTTTGATTCTTACCATAGTATTACCACAGCAGGGTCCATATTTGTCCCCCGCCGCAACGCGGCCGGGGACTTTAAAATGGTTCTTGCTTCTATGTGTCCGTGCATGCACGGACATGTCCGTGCAAATACTTCGTAAGCAATAACTTCTAAATGCTTTGTCGGATTCCTCCGAAATTTGGCATCTGCATTCTTTGCGACAAGACGTCTCTTGGTATTACGTTTCAGCAAGATCCGCCTGTAGGTGGCGCCACTGAGGTCTTGCTTCTATCTGTCCGTGCATGCACGGACATGTCCGTGCAAATACTTCGTAAGCAATAACTTCTAAATGCTTTGTCGGATTCCTCCGAAATTTGGCATCTGCATTCTTTGCGACAAGACGTCTCTTGGTATTACGTTTCAGCAAGATCCGCGTGTAGGTGGCGCCACTGGGGTCTTGCTCCTATGTGTCCGTGCATGCACGGACATGTCCGTGCAAATGCTTCGTAAGCAATAACTTCTAAATGCTTTGTCGGATTCCTCCGAAATTTGGCATCTGCATTCTTTGCGACAAGACGTCTCTTGGTATTACGTTTCAGCAAGATCCGCATGTAGGTGGCGCCACTGGGTCTTGTTCCAATCTTTAGTGCATGTCCGTGCAAATACTTCGTAAGCGATAACTCCTAAATGCTTTGTCGGATTCCTCCGAAATTTGGCATCTGCATTCTTTGCGACAAGACGTCTGTTGGTATTACGTTTCAGCAAGATCCGCCTGTAGGTGGCGCCACTGGGTCTTGTTCCAATCTTTAGTGGATGTTCGTGCAAATGCTTCATAAGCGATAACTCCTAACTGCTTTGTCGGATTCCTCCGAAATTTGGCATCTGCATTCTTTGCGACAAGACGTCTGTTGGTATTACGTTTCAGCAAGATCCGCCTGTAGGTGGCGCCACTGGGTCTTGTTCCAATATTTAGTGCATGTCCGTGCAAATACTGCGTAAGCGATAACTCCTAAATGCTTTGTCGGATTCCTCCGAAATTTGGCATCTGCATTCTTTGCGACAAGACGTCGCTGGTATTACGTTTCAGCAAGATCCGCCTGTAGGTGGCGCCACTGGGTCTTGTTCCAATCTTTAATGCATGTCCGTTCATGTTTGTTCAAATCCTTCGCGAGCGATAACTTTCGAACAATTTGTCGGATTTCTTCGAAATTTGGTAAATGCATTCCCTGCGACAAAACACCGTTGGTGATGCGTTTCAGCAAAATCCACCCGGAGGTGGCGCCACTAGAGTTCATTCCATTATTCCATGCTGCAAGTGATAACTTAGAAACACTTGGTCGAATTTCTTTGAAATATCCTACATATGTACCTTTCTGGGTAACATGAGAAACGTTGCGGCTCATCGGATTCTTCTCAAATTTGGCATGCATTTACCATGCCAGGAGCTGTTGCTTGGGATTGCCTTTCGCTCACTTGCACTCACAGGTGGCGCCACCTGGTGGCAACATCACAAATTCGTTTCCGGGTAATAACTTGAGAACTGACCATCGGATTCTTCTCAAATTTTGTATGAATGTACCGTGACATAAGATGTCGCTTGATAATGCATTTCACTGACTTGCGCCTAGAGGTGGCGTCACCTGGTGTCAAAATCTAAATTTGGTTTCTGGGCAATAACTTGAGGACCCTCATCGGATTCTTCTCAAATTTGGTATGCAGATGTCCCCACGATACCATGTTCCTTCTGCCTCTGCCTACAGGTGGCGTCTCCTGGTGGAAAATTTGTTTCCGGGCAATAATTTGGCAACTGCTCATCAGATTATTCTCAAATTTTGTATTCATATGTGACCCACCCCAAATAACATGAACACCGGTGGGCATCTAGTACCGGCAATAACTTGAGGACCCCTCTTCAGAGTCTCAAAGTTCATATGCCAATACCATGACATGAGATGTCATTTGGGATTGTGTTTTGCCTGCTTGCACCTACAGGTGGTGACTCCTTGTGGCAAAGTCTAAATTTGGTTTCTGGGCAATAGGTTGAGGATATGGCAAGCCAAAGTGCTTTTTATTCCGAATTTCCGATATCGGGAATTAGAATTTCCGATATCGGAAATTCAGTGACAATTTTCGATATCGGAAATAGAATTTCCCATATCGGGAATTCAATTTCCGATATCGGGAATTCAATTTCCGAGATATCGGGAATTCAATTTCCGATATCGGGAATTCAATTTCCGATATCGGGAATTCAATTTCCGTTATCGGAAATAGAATTTCCCATATCGGAAATTGTCACCGAATTTCCGATATCGGAAATGAAAGCCTGAAAGCTTTACAAAACCTAGGGGTGCATTCCACACCTAAATCTGAATCTGAATCTGAATCTGAAACCTAAATGAAGTGCGGCTAAAAACAGGCATGGGTTCGGATCTTCGACCATAAATAGATGTAAAATCTTTAACAAAAACCTTGTAAACGTATATATTTTCTAAATGGGCACACTCGTGCCATTATTTCAGGGGACTTGTGAGCTATTGAAATTGAAAAGGAAAGACGTGCAATCCTCCTTAGCCCTTCTTCAACTTTTCTGAAAAACATGAAATGATTTTCTTTTTATGTATGTTAAAGTGTTTCCCGTCCAAAGGACAATTTAATATGGCGAAAAAAATAGGGGGTCGACCTACTCGTTTTTTGTTAAATTTTATCGCCATAGAGGAATCATGATTTTCGCTTCCAGAAAAAGTGCGGATTTTGGTCCTCCAGATATTCAATTCCGGACACGATTAACTCTGTAGTGGCGAGTGGGTGCGATCAACAAGCAATTGTTATATCCTCGTTTGGAGAAATGGTTACGTCCAGCAGGGTGATACTATAGATATCAGTTAGTAGATAGGTAAGAAGAATTACCTTGCTGTCAAAATCGGGCGATCTTCCTTATTATAAAATTAGGGAGGGACCACTTTGTACGAAACCGTGGCAAGTGTGGAGTGCACCCTAGAGTTGCAATTCCCGATATCGGAAATTCAATGACAATTTCCGATATCGGGAATTGCATTTCCGATATCGGGAATTCAATTTCCGATATCGGGAATTGAAATTCCCGATATCGGAAATTCAATTTCCGATATCGAAAATTCTAATTTCCGATATCGGGAATTGCAATTTCCGTTATCGGAAATTGAATTTCCGATATCGAGAATTCAATTTTCGATATCGGAAATTGAAGGTCATGAATTTCCGATATCGGAAATTTTAATTCCGATATCGGGAATTCAATTCCCGATATCGGAATTTCTCGAATAAAAAGCACTTTGGCTTGCCATATGAGGATGCCTTCATATTCTTGTCAAATTTAGTTTGCAGATAATATGCCATGAGTTGTCTCTTGGGGTTGCATTTCGGTTACATAATTTTCATGCTACATGGTAAAGAAAATATATTACAGTAGCAATCAACATTCAGTCAGCCATTCGGAGTTGATCTCAAAACCTGGGAAGGTGGAAAGACCCCTCTGCTTCTTACGCCTGTGAAGTAGCTGTTGCCATCCTCATGAATATCTTCTGAAACCGACAGCGCTTATAAATATTGCTGCCATTTTGGCGGGGGACCTAGCATCCTCTGGCTGCTTGTTGCATATAAGTTCTGATCAAACCACATTATTACCAGACCATGGAAAATGAATCAGAGTATTACTATATGGTCTGGTTTGCATACCGTATACATTACCCTAGTATTACCAGACTGTATAGTCTTACCACAGCATTACCATAGTATTATCAGAGTTGTAGATATTTACTACGTCATCAACACTCCCAGATATCATAAGAAATACAAGCGAATTACCTAATTTACATGATACAACAATTTGGAACAATTAAAGTGAAATTCCCGTTGCTTATGTATTTATGCTATTTCGGTATGGTGTATATGAGCCACCGTAGATACGTAAAACTATCAGACATCATAACAAATACAAGTAATGGGCCGCAAGTAATGACTTAAACCAAAATACTTATTTGTTATCTTATTCTTTTAAAGAGATTGTTGTCTTAAATAACCATTTCACTGATTCACACAATCGGTACCTGCATCTAGAAGTCTATAGATTCTGCATCATTCAGGCCTTGCGCATGGCCCACGCGTGGTGTGTGGTATCTGGGTGAGAAAATGTAGTCTTTCTGTGATTGAATTCTTAGAGAGTTTGCAGTGTTATATCATCATACAGTGATGAAACACCGGCAGAACAGCTATTACAGCTCCGACAGAATATACGCCAAAACCACTCGTTCTGCATCAGTTTAACTTCCCTGGGTAATATTTTAGGGGGAACACATTATTGCAGACACGGCCGAGGCGAGGGCACACTTCGCATAAATATGTGTGTTCAAGTTCACGAGTTTGAAGACGAAACAAACGCAGCATGAGTCAAGTCAATCTATTTTGTGCGTTTTGCAACATCAGCGTGCATTCGGGTAATGGGTGATACACTCTATTAGCAATATGAGTATGCTTTTTATAAATGGAGCCATAATTCTGGTTTCACTTTCGAAAGACTCAACAACAACAACAACAGTGTCGGATGAGTTATCGGACAGATCAATCATCGGACTAGTCAAGTAACCTAGCTGACTCTGATTTGATCATCTGAGTCATGCCGCGTGATTTCCCATGTCTCAAGGTGGCAGATAAACAATGTCGAAAACAGACCAGAAAATTACATTCTCTGGCCCAAGTTACCTTGATGCTCCAAAACAACCCATGAAGCAATGCATTAAACATTGACAGCCTTTCTCAAATGTTTACATCAGAAAAGGCAGTATGTTTTGGGGCGTCGAGGTTGACTGGGGCCAATTCTCTCGCCCCAACCCACTATCATACAGGGATTCATACAAGTCAAAAATTTTACCACCGAAAACTCAATATTACTCAAAATTGAGTTTTCACAATGGTGAAATTGAGTTTTCAAAATTTTTAACCGCCGATTCAAAGATTGCAATTGAGTTTTCAAAAATTTTTACCACCGATTTACCTATTGGTATTCTGTTCTCAAATATTTCAACCACCACCATGCACAGGATGTTGTTGGTGTGTTTTAATATGGTCAATATATTATACTATGAGCAGGGGATATTTTTGACAAAACATTTTCATCTACCCAATATCCAAATTCAATAAAACTCATTCTATTCAGCGCGTCTTCAGCTAAAGTTTTCATCGAATGAAGTATAAAAACCGAGAGATTTACATGTACCGTACCACAAGATCAGTCTGAATAACAATGGACATGGGGATCTATATCACGAATGAAATTGGAGGGAGAAATCAAGCAGTAATTGTTCAAAACAGCAAACGATCGAACCAGGAAACATGTCCTCTTGTCTGCAGCTAACTGCACCAAACACAGCCTCTGCAGATTGTTACTGAATTAAAGTTTAATAAAGTTTTTGCATGAGACAGATCTGCCAAGTTCTAAAGTCTAAATTTTCTGAAAACTACCGAATATTTTGGATGGTTACATTTACTCAATGTTAATTTTTTTAAGCAAATTTCTTGAGTGCTATTTATCTCCTGTTTTCCAAAATCCAGTTCTGGAGGTCACCTCGTATTTAAAGTATGGTTTTCCATTACTCTTTCAACTATGAAAATTTATTGTTTATAATCAACGAGGAGTCAACTTTATGGAGCAGACGAAGATAAAATATGCAGCCTGGTCTCGTCGCAGTGTCAGTCGCACTGACATCTCACGAGTGAAGTTGTAGACCAGTCATTGTACTTTACAAAAATACAACCCCATCATGATTGCAGGTCTTGGCTTTAGCAAGTCATGTGAAATTTAGACGTTTAGTCTTGATGTATTTTCAATCTTTGACATCGCTGGACATTTCACTTTTTACTTCGTGTTTGATGGATACTGAATGGACCGAACGTCGGCATCACGGTCCAGATTTAACCGGGAAATATGGTCGACTGACTGCAGGCACGTGGCTGTACAAAGCGCAAGACTGTCTGTCGGCTGTCAACCCTATTGCGGTAATGGAAACTTCCACTGACCCGTGTTGTAAGCCCACAAGATGAATCGAATTGGAAGAGTTCACTTTCAAAATAGGGAAGTAAGGCACAAAAGTTTCTACGTAACAACAACGCGAGGGCAGATTTTTCTTTGTATTTCATTTCTGAAACTTGCAACTCTGGCGGACAAATTGATGACCTACGCGATTTAAAGATGACAACAACAGCTACACAGGGTCTGTCTGAAGTTGAAGAAAAAAATAACTTTTACGGCGACAGATGACCGATAAAAACTTTTGGGCGGCAGTCCCTGTTGTCAAACTTCAGTGATAGTTTGGAAACCCTCGGCAGTACGAATGCAGGCTGCCACACAATAAACGTTTGAGGGTTCCGGAAATAATATATGCAAGGAATTGTCTGCCGCTACGCGGCGCTGTGATCAGCATACTGGAAGTCGTTAACAACAACACCACCACACGTGGTGGCATGCTCCCGGCGCCTGTTAGTGTCGTTTTCACGGTAAGATCGTCATTCGATATGAGTTTATTTCGTAATTTGGGGTTGTCAAATTAACTTTGACCATGTCTGGCGAATTGAGTTTTCCACGAAAAATTGAGTATTTGTCCAGTAAAACGAAAGCAATTGAGTTTCCTGCCATACGAATTGAGTTTTCAATTTTTTTTAACCACCGGTATTCGGTGGTAAAAAGCGACTTGTATGAATCCCTGTCATAACATATGGTCTTAGCCAGTTTACATGGCTTCATTCGTTGCTACTCTGAATTTAGTCATCAGGCACGGCGGAGCCGGGGGGGCTACGGGGGCTGAAGCCTCCCCAATAATTCGGCCAACTTTTTTTAAATTCATATGATGTCAACGCAAAAATAGTTCAATGAATAAGTATTTTCGAAATGAATAGTAAAATGAATTGTCTTCGTCGCATATCTATCGCATAACTAAAACTATTTACAACTGTCCAGTATTAGTGGGCCAGCCAAAGCTCTAGAATTTTTTTTGCCAACATTGTTTAGTAAGTTTTAGGTTCACAATAGGTTAATAGTGTTATACCATATAAAGATAGTAGAGATAAATGATTAAATCCTCACACCATGTGTGCCACCAATTACAAAGACGAAATGCCGCTAAAAACATATGACTCCTATGTCCTGGACGAGAATCGGTTCCTCCCTATGGACATACAGGAGCATGCAGTGGACCGAGGTAAGTTTTCACCCCACGTACCGGTAGCACAGAAGTTGAACGTTCGCTGACGGCGGTAGAATTTTCAATATACATGAATCACAAAAAGACAAAACGCTCCCCAACAAGTAGAAAAAATCTGTGCCAGTAACACGATCGAAGCTTAATGAACGTTAGGATTGAATATATTTGGATTGATATATATTTAAATTATTTTATGTCCGAAAATCATTTTGCTTGACGATGAATATTTAAAAAATGTTGAGAAAACAGGCAACACAAATAGAGTTTACACAGGGGTGGATTTCTTGTTTTATTGCTCGGAAATACGCTAGAATGCCTCTCCGGCCATCTTAGATCCCTGGAGCTACCGGGGCCTAGGCGGCCCCTGGACCCTCGCCTAATTGTGCTGTGATAGTAGCCCCCCCAATCATGAATTGCTTCCGCCCTGGCTGGTCATGCTTCCTTTTACTGAATTTACATGTACAGTCAGGAACACCAAAGCTCCAGGGGCCGTACGGCTCCATCCGGCAATAAAACAACCCCTCTTCACTTTCTGTCCACTATATTTAAAGAGATTGGCAAACAGTTCAATATTCGCTAGGAGCCAATGTTTCTGCAATCAATCTTCAAACGTCAATGTGAAATCAATAAGAGGAAGCATGGCTCAGTAGGAACGAACAAACAGGCCTCGGAAATTGAAATTTCAGTTAGTAGCCATTTGGCGACTAGTGATAAAAAGCTACTCGGCAAATCTACCGGTACCTGCTATGTGGTGAGTAAACAAATGATCTTGTCGCCAGCTGCATGGAGTGTAGTCCCGTCTTGTCGCCAATACCAGTTGTTGGAAAGGCTTTGCTGGAGTTACGGTACATAATGTCCCTTTCCACAGTGACTTGTTATTCCCATGTTAAAGTTAAGTGAATGGATGTTTTGTTTTCACGGAGTGTAATGCACTGTGAAGAGATGTCTGTGCAATGAATGTGTATCTTACTTCGTCTTAATAGTTGACCCGAGTGATGTTTGCAAAAGGGAACCCCAAACCCTCTTTTGAAAATATATCAACATTCCGGAGATCTAAAACTGGTTCTTGTAATCTGCATCAAGGTATTGCACAATCATGCCAGTTAAAATGTTCATCGAATTCAGCATCAATGCGGGAGGGGAAGTTCTTCCTGAAACATATTTATTATTATTATAATAATATTCCTTCTAAATCCCATCATTCTGGGATGCTGCCAAGGGAAAGTGCCAAGGGAAAGAACTCTTGAAGAGTTTCGTAAGTTTCAATCACAGGACCTGTCTCCAATCTGATTCTGACAATGCTGATTAGTCGATGTTCTCAATAAAACAATATATTTATTATAAGTACATAGTACATGGTAGCCTGAGGTAATCTGCATTGTTCAACATCGACTAATCAGCATTGTTTTATTGATTTGAGACACGGTCCTGTGGCTTCAATTGTCTGCCCGCCTTTGTCACGAAAGCATGGGGGCGATACAGTCCGCTGTACCGGTAATGCTTCAATCACGGATGCGTCGGCTCGTTCCCGGGCAGTGGCACTTGTCTGACTTGTTTCTCGTCAACAGATTTCAAACAACAACACAGAAGACATGGGCAACATTCATCGTAGGCGACTGCATGGCGATTAACTGCTGGGTCGGCACAAATATCTGCTCGCCAATTTGTCGAGTAGAGCAATTTTTCAATCGCCGCGAAGTTGAATAAATAAAAACTTTATTCGCCTGGGGCATTTTTTGATCGCCATTGGCGACCAACAAGCGTATTTTTTGAGCACTGACGAAGTCATGTAAACTTGGCTAATATTGTCTCTGCGGGTTCGAATGTCACCAATACCCAGTTGCCTGGCCTGTGAGATATTGGATGGTAGATGTCTACGTATATTTTCAATAAATTATGAAAATTATTAAAAAAAATTTCAAATAAATTAAAAAAAAAAAAAATTCTAACTGTTTTTCTCTTTCATCTTGACTCAATGAAAGTCATTCCCTTTGATGTCAAGCCGAGTTACTACAGTTTTAATTTTCTACCATATCCTGTCCTCTATGACATAGAAAAAAAGACAAGTTCGGAATAGAACCGCTCAACACGGTCATTTGAAAAGGTTCTCATAAACGAACGAAATTCTACCTTTCCAAATGCCATCTGTTTATTACTTCCCAAGTGGACCAACCTTCAGAATATATATACTTTGAATATCAAAATCTTCCCTTGAGGATTTAGCAAGTCATTCTTCGCACCAAAGTTTTAGCCACGTTGCTGGGCAATGTTTGTTCCACCAACACTATGTGTCAGACTATATAATATGATCCGTGACGATTGGTCTATTGGACGATGGATCAACATATATTTGAAAAAAAAAAAAAAATTAATTTTCATAGTTTATCGAAAATATACGTAGGCATCTACCATCCAATACCCCACAGGCTATCCAACTGTGCATCAATATTACTAGTTACAAACACTTGCTTGCACTCAAAATTAAATGCGGCAAAGAATGAAAAGAATCGAGAGCTGTCAACAACGAAGACATGTCATTTTCTTCTCCACTAACAAAACTTGAACAAAACTTTAATTCGAAGATAAATATTGTCCTCTGGAACAAATTGGCGAAGCTGATCCGATTTTGTGTGTCCTCTGTCGTTTCACCAGATACGTACACAGTAATTTAGGCCCTCCACCACGAACAGCGCAAAAATAAAAAAACGTTTATTCAGTCTTTATTGGTAAAATAACCCCTCAATTCCTCCAAGGGATAAACTTGAAACATTGAACAAACATCATTGACTAGGCTTATGTTACTTTTTCTTTTTATGCTGAGAAGAGCTGAATGCCAGGTTCAACAGTTCAGGAACATTGAGAAGTGGGGGTTTCCCTGACATCTCCACATGTAACTGCTCAGTATAACACACATTATAGAATGAAAGAAATGATACATTTTGCAGGATAGGCAGCCAGTTTGATAAGCAATTTGATAAAAAACATAAATAAATGGAATTCATGGTAGTTCTTCATCTTTCTATGGATTTGTATCATGACATCCAGATTGGAACAATTACAATATGCATTTTTCACAAATGAATATACATGAAATGTGGTTAAAGTGTTAATGCTAATGAAAATACAATGTAAAATACAAATCAGTAGTAAATTTATGCATTATTTCAATAGGACTCGGATTGTGATTGCTCTGGTTGTGAAAGAGAAATTCAAGGACATGGCAAAACGTGACTTCAAAACAATACATGTATCATGTCCTTTGAAAAGTTCTTTATTCTTATAGTACATTTACGTAGTAGAAAGTAGAAAGTTCGTTCTAAAATTGATAAAATTTGTAAACTCTTCCTGAAACAGTAATAGTACTGGCAGCTTTCAAAATTTTTGAGACTGAAGTCTGAAGCTCTGCTTTTCTGTCTATGTTTATATTGACATGGAAATTCTCCATCTTTCTCTACTAAATCTTGAATTTTAGTATAATATTTGTCTCCCAGGGAATAGTGGGAGTTGTTATCACAGTTGACTGGCTTTGATGGTAAATGCCTTAGTATACTTTCAATAAGTTATTGAAGTTTATTCTAATATTAATTTAATTTAATATTCAACTCTCATATCTGACTCAATATGGATTCCTGACGAGGAGTGTGACTGTGCCTAAGAAAATGGCATTGGCTGCACTAATTAAATTGGAGTGGACACCGAGGGAAATTATTCTGCATACATCTGCAGGCATCCTTCCAATTGTCTGCCCAGATATATCCTGCAGAGGGCAACAACCTCCATTGCATGTGGATCAAATCTATTCGTTGGCTCCGGAATAATGGTTAATGGCATGGTTATTCCTTTCAGGGGACAATTATAAAAGTGATGATACCTAAAATATTAAATTGCATAGATTAGTAAATATATATATCATTACAAGAGGGCCACTATACTCTTAATGATATTCTGTTTAACGAATGGTAGCATTTATACCATAGGCATGTCGAGTAAATACTTATTAATTGTTGAAAATAATAAAAGAGGCCGTGTTCCTGCGTTTTCTCGACCATCATCCTGTCAAAAACACCTGATATTCCATCTATGGTTTTTTGGCCCTCGTTGAAATATGACATGATGCTAGTTTTTACCCCTCGGCCATTTTGTCATTGCCATGTACATGATGTATGTCCGTCCGTCCGCTATCGCATTTTAGGCAAAACCGCTTGAGACACAACCTCCAAATTTCGAACACTTTTTTATTTAGTGCTAAGTCAGATGCCTTTATGGCCCTTTACAGATATGTTAAGGGGGTTGTCAGTAGAAAATTTTAATTCTTTCAAAAATGAAGTTTTTCTCAAAGATTTTTATATATATTGGATATATGATCAAAAATATTGGGAAAAACATCCTTTGCACAAAGATATATATATCGGTTACCATGGTAATGGCAGTCATCTTGGATTTTGGTGCTACCATTCGTTAACTGGTTCGCTGCACCTGCCCATGATCGTGGCCCCCGTGTAAACTGCAGGCGGCCACTCACGGGGCCCTGAACTTGTCTGTCTTCGCGAGCACGGTGAGGTTCCATAGTTTAAATCAATATTTTCAAATTTACCATGCATGAAACCTAATAAAAACCACCAATGTTAGCTAAGTCTGTCTTGATATTCTGGATGTAAACTCCATATTCTTTCTTAACTGGACCCCCTCCTCCCCTTAATTTCTATTTATGTCCTATATTCTTGAATGTAGCCAACTATATCTGCAGAACTGTGTTCGATACAGCTACTATATGTTGGAAATTTATTTATATTGTTGTATTCTAGAAGGCAACAACACATTACTCGCCTCGGCCCTTATTCTACAGAGTTATCAACTTATGCTCCTTTTCGAGCGAAGTTACATGTATCTCTGATTTTGTGATACATTCATGAATTTAACAAGTTATATATAATTATTAAAACTGTGTTTGGTACAGCTACAAAATTATGAGGAAATTATTTTGATCTAGTTGTAGTCTAGATGCCTACGAAAAAAATTAGTTGTCTCGGCCCATATCTTATGGAGTTACGCCCCTTTCGGATGTAATAATTTCCGATTTTGTGATCTCTACATAGTGGAATGTTCAAGTTATATCTGCAGATTCGTGTTCGGTACAGCTGCTAAATTTTGGAAACTAATTTATCTAGTTGTATTCTAGAAGCGTACAACAAAAATCAACATCTCGGCCCTTATTTTATGCCCCTTTTCGAGTGTACTAATCTTGGATATGCATGAATGTAACAGTTATCTGAATAACTGTGCTCAATACAGCTACCCAATTTTGGAAACTTATTACAAGCCTACCATTTTTTTTTGTCTCTGCCCTTATTTTACAGAGTTATGACCCTTTTTTGTGTATTAGTCTAGATATGATTTTGTGATATATATTCTTGAATGTAGTTATATCTGCAGAATTGATGATATTCTCTAAAGAGAACAATTGTGGATGATTAGTATAGCCATAATATTTTGCACATTCTCAGCATATTTCTCATATGCTTCGAGGAAGCCATGGGGTTTTGTGAGTGTCACCCTCAAGTTTTTCATGCGGATGGCATGATGAGTGATTGTCTCCAAATTTCATAATATTATTGGTACATACCCCACTCCCCAGTAGTAAAAAAAGGCCAAATATGTCCTATTGACCTTTGGCCCTGCACCTAGATCCAGGTATGCACCATAGGGTATTGTTGTTGGGGGATTATGTGTGATTGCGCATGGTCGAAAGTCACTTCCGTTTATGTGATATGCAAATGTCAAAAGTTAATAGGTCTTAAATTTTGTCTATTTATTGCTCAAATCTTCACCTGCTTTCAATGTTTGCCATATTTCTCCTATTTGGAGATCCCTGCAATAGAAATTATCTCCCCTTAATCATCCGCTAGGTGGCATGCCTCCGCGCATGTCCATCGTCTTTTTTTCTGACTTTTGCGAATGTCGTGCCTCAGCCTATCTGTGCCAGGTCAGTACAAAGTTCGGGACCAGACTCCGGAGCGGAACTCCACTTTCAAAGAAAAGATGAAAGTCCGGACCCGAACTCCAGAACAGGAATCCAAGTGAAGGTCAAGCTAAAGACTAAAGACCGGATCTGGGGCCTGGACCGGGACCCCAAGTTGAAGCCAAACTTGGACAAGCCTAATTACAAGCGTCTAGTCCGTCATTCATAATCCAGCCGTCGTCGATTAGAGAATATCCGCGTCCATAATCCAAAGACCTATTCCATATTCCATATAACAGTATTAGCACCAAATTCAAAAAGACAATCATAGTATACATAAACATAGGCTTGTTTCCTGCAAGAGAGAAGCGGTCAACAGTTTTCAATGATGCCGGCAAGACATCATGATGTTCAAAAATATCAAATCCGTATCGCTGATCAGTATTCTTAATCCATAATATTCGTTATAGAGTCGTCATCTAAAAAAAAGATGTATCTCAGTCACGCTTTGATTGTGACTGTTCATATGAGTACCATGAGGATCTTGAAGTACATGGGTTCATACGGCCCCTAGCCCGGGTTAAGCGGAATTAGACACAAGTTACGAAACGTAGCGCCATAGATCTTGCACGCTACGTTCGTATTTTGCTATCAGCATGCGATATGCATCGCCAAATTTGAGAAACTTTGAGTGTAGGCGCTTGGTGGAATAGCCCTGTTTTTAAGTTTCTGCACCAATGTTTTGTGACGTTGATTAAAATCGTCACATTTAACACAGGATCTAGCAAATGCTACTAGCGAGATATGTATACGCCATATGCAGGTCCCACTGGAATATTACTGTCCAGAAAGGGATAGTTTACGATGTCGAAATTGTAATCATCTCTTTTGTCATAAAGTCGACGAGAGAGAATGCCCGCTTCATTTTTATAGACACAGGCCGGGCGCCTGGACCAGGATTCCAATTCGAAGTCAACATTGGACAAGCCTAAAGACTGGAGCCGGGAGTGTGGACTCCTCTGCTAGACGTTCGGAACACCGCAGTCGTACCACTGCTTGAGAGCGACATGAAGATAAGCCGTTCCTGTTCCTCACATGATCATCGTTCTCATCGATCTAGAGATTTTAGGGGCCGGAAACAACGTGAGGAGGTGGATAGTCATCACCGTCATCGATGATTTCCGTCCAGATCGTGCGACGATTACTGAACAAGATACCATCAGTCAGAGGCCAAGTCCAAGGCTACAAAATCCACAGCGGAACCCCGGATTCAGGTGATCCCCATCCACGAGACACAGACTCAAGATTGTGTCCCACTTCCAATAGTCTCTGTGACGGTGATTCATGAGAGGAGTCGATCTTCCATCTCTGAAAGTCACTCCGACCAACGAGATTCTTTTCCGTAGTATCACCGCCTGACGTCTTCAGCATCCTCACAGGAAGTCATCTTCCTCAACTCATGGTGCATTAGAAGATCATGACAAGATGGCTTTCAAGGCCAAGATAATAATAATAATAATAATAATAATACTTTATTTACGGAGGGGATTCAATTAGTACAAAACCAATCTTCCTTGAGTCCCTCACACTCGCCCTTACACACAAGTCATTCACAGACAAACAAAATAGGAAATGAAATAAAGTAAAATAGAGATGAGACAGAAAATATGAACATACAAAAATACAGCAGAACTGAGTGGCATAAGTCACATCTGCATACATTACGTGCAGGCATGGAAATACGCTATAACTACATACATGTATAACTAATTACTACAGTCATGGAATTTCAAACATTGACATGTACATACTATAAATATTTTGACAGAATCAAACTTTCCATGCGTTTTTTGAATACATTTATGTTGGAAGATCTCTTTATATCCAGAGGTAACTGATTCCAGAGAGTCACGCCAGAGTATTTGAAGGCATGTTTGTATGTTTCAGTATTGGGTTTGGGTGGAACAAGATTTTGGGTGGCCGTGGAACATAATGATTTCTGGTAAACTGATGAAGTGGATGTGAATTGCTTAGCTAGATACTCTGGTGCTAGGCCATGTAAACATTTGTACATAAGTATGGATTTGTGATATTTTATTCTGTCATCAATTGTCATCCAGTTCAAATTTTTAAACATTTCCTGACTTGGTGTATTAAAATGGGCATCAAGGATAATTCTGGCTGCTCGCTTCTGAAGGCGAAGGATACAGTCAAGTGACTCTCTGGAGGCAGATCCCCATACTGAGCAGCAATAATCAATGACAGGCAGAACATAGGCATTATAGTACAGGATTCTTGCATGATGTGGCAAATATTTCTTAATATTTTGCAACAATCTCAGTTTCGATGATATCAGCTGGCACTGTCTCTGGACATGTTTATCCCAGCACAGTTTTTCATCAATAATTACACCTAGTAATTTTTGTTCAGAAACATTTTCAATTTTGTTTTGGTCAAATTGGATAGAAAGATCCTCTTTGAACCTTGCCAACTTTGGTCGAGATCCTATTTTCATACATTTAGTCTTATCAAAGTTTACTGCCATAGTATTGTCTTTGCACCATTGTAATACTGTGGCACTTTCGTTGTTTAATTTCCTTTCAACATCAACTAAATCCTTAGAAGATGTAGAAATGGTTGTGTCATCTGCAAATAGGTCTATGATGCACTGTTGGACATGTAGGGGTAGGTCATTAATGAAAATCAAAAAAAGCAGGGGTCCTAGAATAGATCCCTGTGGTACGTGCACTGTCAATAATGTAATTTATACTTACATTTGCATATGTTTCTGATGTTTCGTCTTTTATAACTGGCAGTCTTCTACAAAATACATGATTTATCAATTAGTTAAGAATCATCTCTGTTTACAGCCCCATTCGCACAGTGTGACTTGTACCACAACTTATAGAATACAAGCAATTACTTGCTTCACGAGAATTGGCCTTATAAAATTTACATTCAATCCAAGACACAAAATCAGTATCAAAAATCAATATTGTTGTCATTAGATCTTTGAGATAAAATACATTGGATACTTGCATGTGTTTTTCGTCAAACATATGAACCTTTGAATAGCTTCAAGACAAATTCATTAAACAAAGCTATGCTAGCTACTTAGAATATCTGCTCTGCCCCGTAATATGGTCCAACCTGGATGTTATTGATTTAGAAGGTTTACTAGGATATTTAAATATTTTGAAACAATCAAATAAAGGTAGATGTAACTGCACACACAAAGCAATTAACTTCGAGAACTAAATTAAAGAAATAATACATGAGAGTTAGAAATTGAGAAATTACACTACATTACCTTGTATTGCGGTTATTTTTTCCTGGTCAATTGGCGGCTTGCATTCGCCAGTCTTGTTCGCATTTGACTTTGCGCCGGTCAAGCAATAAGTTGCCATCTCTTCCCTGGTGAAGATGACCGACACCAGATCCATCACCATCTCCCGGGGGTCACTGCGGTTAATCGTAGAGAGTGCCATCTTAGACATCCTTATATTACCGGACAAGACAACCTGAGAAAATAGTAAATATATAAATAAATTGTTTGTTGTGACAGAAAAATATTGGCTTGGCTGGCTACTAAAATAAAAATCGACACGCCGTAAATAAAACAATCCATACTAAAATTCAAAACAGTTCAATACTTCATTTGCAGATCTGCGGATAAATATTAATGAAAAAAAGACCCTCAAGATGATTGATGTGTGAGACATTTGCAATTTAAAGAAGGGCAATAAATAGACAATTAAAATATAGCCTGTTATCATGGTTATGGTGATAGGAAATCTAATCATAATTTATCCTCCTTTTCCTGGTCACATTTTTATCATAGCAAATATTGGTTATGCCAACATTGTATTTGTTATCAATTTATTTTAATACATATTCCTTTGCGATTTCATCAGAACTTTGGTATGGAAATATTCTCAAATCTTCTGGAAATATAAGCAGGAAACAATAAACATTTCAAAACAACAAGTGAGTATGTCAACTGATTTATTGAGAGCTAACATTCCCCCCCCCCAACTTCCTAGCAAGTTAAATCCTACTGTTTGTCATAAACAGGAAATACACAAGCAGTGGTGTGATAATATCTCACCCTCTGGGGGATTTCCTCCAGGGCTGCATGGTCAATCTTCACATGAGGTCCCCAAGCCTGGGCTTTTCTAGCTGACAATGCAACAATGGCAAGTCACAGTGCCTTGATGAACCTGCTGGGTAGATCTGAAAAAGATATTGAGACAGATCGAGTTATGGATATTTCTTTGTGAATTCCAGGTTAAATGAGTCATTAATTTTTACTGCAAATATAAGGTGAAGTGCTGCAGTAGTTACTGAGAAGAATATCAATTGTTTAATATGTCAAGTATATCAAGAAAAACTTGTTGATAGTGAAAGCTCATAGAGGGTCCAGATTACAACATTCTGAGTTTAACTAGAAATTAGAATTGTTTTGCTAATTAAGTTATAACATTATAATTATATTTATAACTTACTTACCATCACTACATGTAGCTTCACTCCTCACCATCTGCAATACAGTTCTTCAAACCTCAATAGTTCCAGCTGAACATGAACAAATCAACTTGCTTTTTGCACTTGTTCTGTTCTCATATGACAGCATGGTGGCGCCACCAGTGGCCAATTATATACCGGTACAGGGGAGATAACTCTCCTCAAATTGTTGGATTAATACCAGCAAGTCAATTGCTAATGTAACAGACTACCAGGAAAATAAAATAATATTATCTGTATATAATTGGTGATAATGAAGAGGGTAGAGTATTCATTAATGTCCATTTTTTTTCTTGAAAATCACGTCCAATTTTATTATAAAATCTTTGGATTGGACGGATTATTAATTAATTATTTATTAAAAATTAAAGTGTAAAGTGCTAATTTATAACAGTATGCAACTCCCCCAGTGACGTCATTGTATCTAACAAAATGGGGAGGTATATTGATTAACACACAATTATATGCGGGAAAACTTAGGATATTTCAGCCCCGATTTTAACACATAATGTGAACATATGTACTATATTTCCGTTGATAGGACAGCCGGTATATAACTTTTTGCTCGTTCAGGGTAATCCGGTAAAGATCATATTGCACTGTGGGGGAGTTTGGTTCGCTGGGACAAGTCATAACATGACGGGCGGAAGTCTTAACGGTATCGTTAAACAATGGTAGCATTAACTATTTGAAACAGCATGAGCAGAAATGGTATGTCAGACCAGTTTAATGCAGTACCATACCGGTAGAATAAGTCAACTTTATCTTTGATCGGGAAATTAACGCATTAGACAATGTGGAAGACTACCCCCTGTTTTCCAACATTCAACTCTTGTAAATTATTTATTTATATTCGCTGCAAACGCAGGCTTATTTATGCCTCCTCTGTCGTCCACTGAAACCCCAAATTCTTTGTTGCGATACAAACGCATTGTATCAAGCTGTTTCTCTTTTGGAAATGCTATAAAACCAGAGGAGATGAAGAAAAAAAGTACTAGTATTTATGTTTCCTCGTTGTTATTGTTACTCATTATTTAATTATTTATTTTAATATCTAGCGCTGCAAAAGATCTTAAATTAACGAAGAAATGTACCGTGAAATTTAAATAAAACATTGAGTTGATGGGCCGCGAAATCCGTATGGGAAGCGGCAGTT
Organism: Hanleya hanleyi; assembly: GCA_036873755.1. Classification (NCBI taxonomy): domain Eukaryota; kingdom Metazoa; phylum Mollusca; class Polyplacophora; order Lepidopleurida; family Hanleyidae; genus Hanleya; species Hanleya hanleyi. Next base: position 28,045 of record JAVTVY010014554.1, on the reverse strand, counting down.
AAACTACAATTTCAATCAATCAAAAAAAGTACATTTCTACATCTGCTGCCTTATCTGCTGGAAATCTGTTGCCACCATGAGGGGATATTTTTGTATTCATTGGAAGAAATTTATTTTGTGTCAATGAACAATTGAACTATAAGGTAAAAATTCCCAATTGTTAAATTCTGCGGATAGTAAGCTTATACTTTATTTTCTAGATTTGATGAACTGTTCAAATTTACTTGATCGATTGTCCAAAAAATGGAGATTAATTTTTATCTCAATAAGCTTATTGAACAATCAGATCGTTTACAACAGTATGGACACTTCCTAACTATGAATAGTTAAGAACCATATACATCTAAAATGATTACATGGTAAACTAACATTTTGTAATGAATCTATTTAGATGTTTTTATGCTCTTTTGGAGTGAAGCGAATGTAAAGTTTGGTTTTCATGAAGAGTGTTTACCATGTTAGTATTTGTATATATATGCATATTCGGTATTTACGAATTGCATTATTATGTCATTGTATACTAGATTTGCTGATCCCCGCCGTGGACTAACAAATACTGAAATCGAGGTAATGCACTAACATGCCTCTTTTTTCTAATTTTTAATACCATTTCCACAAAAAATTCCATCGAAGACCCCATTTTACAGAGATTTAAAAAACAGAATATGTTTAATCTATTAGGATTTACTGCCTCGATTGATGTAATTAAAAGTCTACAGAAATTCCGAATGTAGAATTTACATGTTTAAATTGGGTTTTAATTTGTGTACCAGAAATTGAATTAAATTCATATCTTCCAATAAATTAATCAACGAAGCATTGTATCAGTTGGATATATAAGCTTACAGACATACTCGTGCTAATATTTGCGAATGATAACAGACAAAATACTTCGATTTCTTGCCTTATGCTCAATATTTGTAAATATGTATCATGCAGAAAAAAATTATAAAAAAACATTGGTTTTATGAGATTTTTCACATTTTCCACCTATGAGGTGCTTTTGTTTGCAAATGTATGCATGTAAAATGTGTTTGGTTTCTCACACTCTGTCACATGTGAAGGACAAACACAATTCTTACTGGATATAATGGCTGTCCTATAGGACACACATATTCTATAGCATAGAATAATCCGTCCTATAGGACAGAATTATCTATCCCTTAGGATCCTATAGGACAGAATTATCTGTCCCATTGGATCCTATAGGACAGCTCATCTGTCCCATTGGATCCTATAGGACAAATCATCTGTCCCATTGGATCCTATAGGACAAATCATCTGTCCCATTGGATCCTATAGGACAAATCATCTGTCCCATTGGATCCTATAGGACAGATCATCTGTCCCATTGGATCCTATAGGATTTTTTGGTAAGGGATCCCACATTTTATGTCCCTGAAGTCCGATTTCACACTTCCCAGACATACTTTTTGTTTTCTCGAGGAAAGATAACTTTCCATCCATGACAGAGACTTGTTAGCTATATTGTAACAGGCAAGTTTCTTGAGTAACAATTTATGATTTACAAGATCAAATGCTTTTCTGAGATCAATATACATCACACCAGTTATGTTTCCTTGGTCAATTTGAGAGAGCCATTCATCCACAATTTTTGTCAGCGCTGTTTGGCAGGAGTGTTTAGAGCGAAAACCTGACTGAAGTTCATGAAGCAGATTGTTTTCATTTAAGAAACTTGTCAACTGACCAGCAACATGTTTTTCTAAAATTTTAGAAATGGTGGGTAATATAGAGATTGGCCTGTAATTGTTTGCAGCAGTTTTCGGGCCATTTTTGTGCGTTGGGGTAATTCTGGCATGTTTAAGTTTTTCAGGAAATATGCCGGTTCCGATGGATTGGTTAAATATATAGGTGAGAGACTGGGAGATAAATGGTGCCGATAGTTTCAGGAGTCTGGGACCCACTCCATCAAGGCCTGTTGACTTTTGGGGGTTCAGATTAATCAAGCTGTTGAAAATATCAGTTTGAGGAATGAAATCTGCATCAAACTTTTGGTCATCAGTAATTTTACTTCTGACAAACTGTTTCAGCTCTGGGAGATCATTCTCCTCCACATTCTGAGTTACAATTTCATTCACATTTATGAAGTAATCATTCAGAATGTTTGCAATAATTTGAGGGTCATTGGTCTGTCTGCCACTTTTAGGGTCTTCAATCACTGTTGGGAAATGGGAAGATGTGGCCTTGGAACCTAATTCTTTTAACATTTTCCAAATTGATTTAGAGTTAGTTTTATCTTCCACAGCCGTCTGCACTAGATTAGATTTAGCTTGGTGTATTAATAGTTTAGTTTTATTGCGCCAGTATCTGTATCGTTTAGTATCTTTTTTCCTATGGAAACTGTCTCTAGTTTGCCGTGCATGTTTTATTTCTTCAGAATACCACTCGGGTTGTTTGTATCTTTTTACTTTTTTAGTTTTGAGAGGAGCATGTCTTGCAATGGCATAATTAAATAAGCTGTACCAGATACTTAAGGCTGCATTCGGATCACTTTCACATTCTACCTGTTGAAAGGGTACTGTAGCTAGGTCCTGTAAAAAATCAGTTTCATTAAAGTTTTTGAAATCTCGATATGTTATTTGTATGTGTGTCTCTTTATGTTGTTTTGTGTGATTGTATTTAGTGACACATGTAGGATAATGATCACTTATGGCATAGGGCGGAACTTTGATTTCTACGATATATGGGGACATATTTGAATAGACATGATCAAGACAGCTAGCTGTCTTACCCGTGACTCGAGTTGGTTCTTTTACTAACTGGGATAGGTCGTAAGTTTGAGTTAGATTGTGCCACCTTTTGGGGATTTCATTTGGGATTAAGTAATCAATATTCAAGTCTCCCAGGATCAATATCTCCTTATTTTCATTGGATGCTTTTGCCAGCTCATCATCGAATTGTTCATACCATAAGCAGAGTGATTTAGGTGTTCTGTACACTATACACAGCAAAAAAGGTTTCTCATGATCACTTTTGACTTCTAACCAAATGCTCTCCAGTTCGGAGATTTCTAAGTCATCACGTCGTGTGGCAGATATAGTGTCTGCGATATAAATTAGAACCCCACCACCTTCACTGTGAACTCTGTCTTTTCTAAAACCCTTACAGGTATAGCCATCAACCTTCAGACGCGAATCAGGTATGTCCTTGTTAAGAAATGTTTCTGTATAACCTAATATATGGTAATTTGAGCTGAAAACTACACATTTCAATTCATCCAATTTTGGAAGAATATGTTGGATATTATGATGCATAATTCGTAGACCTTTTTCTTTTAACTGAAACATATCTGCGTCATCTGAATTCACATCATTATATCTGCCACCACGTGGGGGGAGTTGATTACAGATAGAATCTTCAGCATAAGATTTAAATTTAGCACATTGTGATGATATTCCTAATCCAGAGGTTCGGCACAAGTGAGAAGCACTAAGTGTTAACACAACAGTAAATACAATAATAGAGTAAGCTAGAATAACATGCATGGGTATTACAGTGAAGTTCAAATTTGGATCAGCATATTTACATGTCTGGATTACTTTACTTTCATTAATACAATACCTCTCATTCATCATATAATCACACTTCATGGGACTCAAGGTTGACAATGATTTAGGTGTCGAGTCAGTATTTCGAACTCCATAGTTATTTGTTGAAGAAGAGCACTGGTTGGCACAATTTAAACTGTCACATTCGATACATAAGTCTTGTAAGATGTCAAAGGGATTAGCATGACTAATATCCCACACATCGTTTCCTTTAGTTGTCTTAGTTAATGCGGTCTCAGAAAGTACATGTAACTTTGGGGTGGAGTTTGTAACGGCAGTCTTTTCCAGCACCTTGCCACCATCTCAATGAGTATGACAATGTTTCTCTTTGTGGCCGGTCCGATTGCATTTCCGGCAAGATCACGGCACTTTACACCTTGCTCCCACAGATGCTGAGGTTGGAGAAAGACGAGGAGGATGCAGACTACGATGAGCCACCACGCAAGCGAAAGTGGGTCATGACGACCTCACTATTCGCCACAGACAAGCCAGTCATGGATAAATCCCTGTTGACATGTGTGCTCCCACCGGAGTCTTTACTGTTGATGAAGGATTTGGACTGTCAACTGAGAAACTCCTCAGCCTTCAAGAAGCCGAATGCCTACACCTTTTATTAACTTCACAACACTGTTCTTCCAACTAAGCACCCAAAGCTGAACAGGGATTTGGACAGTCTTGAAGGTCATCAAGCCTCCCCCAGTCGTACTCCCAATCAGACAGGCCTACTTGGTGGAGGATATGATGCTGGTGCAGTACAGGATTATGTCATACACTGATTGGTCCTTCCAAATTAGTGCAGGGCCCCGCTAACAAGTCAGGAAGACACTGATGGCAAGATTTCTGTCATACTATCTTGGAAACTGGACTTCTTGAAGGGGTTCATCAACACATTGAACAAGGCCAACGCCCACGTCATGGAGACCGGTCTCTTCACATACGCCATGATCCAAGCTCAACGTTCAGCCTACCTGAAAAATCTCAAGACCGAGGTCTTGCAGTCTATACAGAACTGGCACAACAAGTAATGTCTTCCAGATACCTCTTCAACAATGCTATTCCAGTCGTCATGCCATCATTCAATGATGAGAAAATCTCCTGTATTGTTGATGCCCTAGCTCAACGACCAGGCAAGGGCAAAGGCAAGTCCACCAGATGAGGATGCCACAGATAGTCTTCCTATTAGGACTCGGACACCTTTTCTAACCAAGATACTCCGGTCAATTTCCATCCCTACGAGAGAGGAAAATTTCAGAGCAGCCATGGAAAGAAATCTTCTGATAGAGGCAAAGGCAAGCCCGACAACAGACATTGATATTCACCGACCTCTACCTCAACTCAATCATCCTGTCAGCAATTTCACCCTTCCACATTTTCAAGACTTATCCGGTTGTAGTCATATTGGCATTGGCAGCTTATTACAGAAGACAAGTGAGTCATCAGATTTCTCAGAGATGGGGTTTCCTTCACCTTCCTCGAGTACCCCAAGCTCATCACCAGGCTCAAACCATCACGCCTCCCAGTTCGTCCAGAATGCACAAAGACCTAACTAGAGTCTTGAAAGACCTTGGTGGAAAAAGGCGCCGTTCGAGAGCTACCCATGGAAGAAGAAAGTGCTGGGTTCTACAGCCCAATCTTCTTAGTACCAAGAAAAAGAACAGGCAAACTCTGCATGATCATCGACCTTAAAGGCGGCTCAACAAGAATATGGCACCACCACCGATGTTCAAGATGACATTGGTACCATCACTACGGTCCCACCTACAACCGAGAGATTGGATAGCCTCCATCGACCTGCAGGATGCCTATCTTCTCGTTCCTATTCATCAACTCAGCCCTTGAAATTAGCAAAATTTTGCGACAGCACATTTAATTCCATATAAATTTATAAGATCAACAACATCAATTTATGATAGAATATACCACAGACATTAGCAACTTCACCAGAACCTCGCCTTTCCGGGTCTCACTGGTTTAACCATGGATAGTAGGCTCCATGGTTTGACCCAGATACCATGTGTGGTGAATCTGCATGCTGGGTATATGGATGAACAGACAATGTGGTTTGATACAGTCACACGGCACCGTACACATCGACAATAATTTATTAAAATGACATCGCCATGTTTATCAAATGAACTTGATAATGAACAATTCTATAACAATTGTAAATTAGGTGAAGAAGATCTTTGAGATTTACAGACTGGTTTTATCCACATCACGTAATTTCGAATGATAAAAAGTTGCCGTCGTAAAGCCAGGCTATGGCAGCTTTTGCAACGGCATTGCTGAATGCTGCCGCTAATTCATCAGTGTTACCTGCATTTCATCATTGCCGGGAGACGATTCGATTGACAGGTTCTACCGTTTGGGTCCTTGGCGATTCACCTGCATCACATAACCAGTCATGACATTCTTCTCATATATCAGCAACATTCTCATCAGTGGGAGTCAGAGATGCCAGCATTTAATTCTCATATACAGTTCATCATGCAAGCATCTGGGATTCATTTCACATCCGGGGAAGTCGGAACCGGAGCCAGCACAGTGATGCCAGAACATCGGGGCAGTCTTCGACACTCAGAGACAGATAGTTAACCACCCGAGGACTGTTGGATAAAGATACAGTTTCTCATCCCCAAATTTTTATCTTTCTGGTTACTACACTTCATTTCTGGCAAGGCCTCCTCGGACTCCTAACTTCCACCCAGGACGTAACACAGTTCGGTCAGATCCAGGTTCACCCATTACAGTTTCACCTGCAGTTTGGAGAAGCACTTATTCACCGATGCGTCATTGACAGATTGGGGAGCCCATTTAGGCAAGCAACAGATAACCGGCAGATGGACCCCACAGCAGGCCAAGCAGCATATGAACATTCTGGAGATATCTGCGGTCAATATGGTGGTGCTTCATTGAAGTTCACAGCTGCACAACATGTCCATACTGATTGCGACGGTGGTCAGCTACATCAACAAATTAAGAGGAACAAGATCCCAATCACTGTTCGAAGAGACGTGGGCCTTATTCCAATGGGCATAGTATCAGCGATGTCAAATCACAGCACATGTTCCTGGTCACCTGAATGTCATCACTGACAGTCTCTACAGACTGGACAAGGTACTACAGACGAAATGGAACCTTCACACAGAGGCATTCCGACAGCTAGCATCGATTTGGAAACAACCATTGTTGGATTTGTTCACAACCAGGAAAAACGCGCAAATCCTGACCTTCATCAGCCCGATCCGCGATCCACAAGCATGGGCCATGGTGGCCGCATCGCCCATGGTTCCCTCTGCTTGTACGACTATTAACAGACCAACCATGTCAACTGCCCTGATGGCTCGGACTACTGAATCAACAACACAGAATCGGGCACCACACCCACTATGGCTGAACCAACAGACTATCCAGGATTCCCTTGCAGACCAGGGATTTTCAGTCAACAAAAGGGGGAGGGGGGGGGGGGGCACTGCAAGCAAGCAAGAACCTGACACTTCGGTAAGCATGAGCAGTGTCAGGAGATGAAGGACCTCAAGAACTCGATGACACCTGACAATCCAACAACGAGACGGCATCCTCCTCCTGTGGGAGTCTGGCATACATTGATAGCAGGTGAAGATTTGAACAATAAATATGAAACATTTATAAATAATGTTATTTATTATCAAATCAAACCGGCTATCAATCTTAATTTGCCCAACCTGTCCTCCGCACTCGCTACGGCCTTGATACAATACACATCTTGCACCACACGGGGAAAATGCACTGAAGCACGTCACCTAGCGAACGATTAAGGGAGGATAATTTCTATTGCAGGGATCTCCAAATAGGAGGAATATGGCAAACATTGATAACAGATTTGATAATAATTACCAACATTATTTATAAATGTTTCATTTTTCTACTGTTGGAGTAATTGTACGAATAATACGAAATTTGGATACAACCCCTCATCATGCCACTACTGACTTTGGACGATAGGTGTGTGGGGATTTGAACTATCAAGTTAAGATTTTTGTTTTCCTTAGGACAAAGATGAGTAAAATACTTGGTGCCTCTGCAAGGACGATGTGGTCCTCCGTTTCTGGTTTCACCAGGAAGTGTAAATGTACGTGTCACAAGGTTTTCAAGAAATCAGAAAATTGCAGACTTCACGCTACAACGTCCAATGATTTCAAGAAGTCTGCATTGTCTTGCTTGATAGACAATAAAAATATTATATGGAAAAGCGAATATGTGTGCTGAGATTGGTTGTCACATGGGGATGAAAAATGGAATGCCTCTGTGGAAACAAAAAAATCAAGTCAAAGTTTGTAGACGTCAGGAGATTCACAAACTACATGTAGTTCCTGCGATGTTGATGAAACAACCAATAATGACAATTACAATGATAACAAACTAGTTGAAGAGGTACTTGAACTGTTGAATGCAGGGAGATGCCAAACTTCTGTATTCTGGGTTAGGGAAGGCCTTAAAGATGTAGCCTAATCAGCCTCAAAATCGATGGATTTTGTAAACTCTTCCCTGTGCATTTTTCAGCAGTGAAGTTTGCTAAAGCATCATATGTATTATATTTGATGATAGTGGGATCGTCATGTACAACGAATGAAAGAATATCTTGTCAGAGCAATTTGTAACTGTGCCCGCTTCGATGGGTTTTCTGTTTCACCATTGGGTATGTGTTGTACGCGGAGACGAGAATGACGTCACTGCGTGATGTTTGAGTGACGTAGCGATGCTCACGAATCTGAATGCTGAACAGCTGCAGCCAGGGGATAACGTCATGGCTCGTGCTTATTGTTCGGTAGTCACAAATGCACCTCACGTGTGTACGCTTGTTGACAACAACAGACCAAGTATACATTAATCTCCTTTTTACAAAGAGTCGCTTTGATTGACATACATGTACATGAAATCAACGATCAAAGTAAACTGAGCTCCTCTATGCCTTGCTGTCGAGCGACTTTATTTTATTAGAAACTTAGTATTTGTGGGACCATTTTCGTTCAGTCAGGGGTTGGTAAAATGCTCATTATGTGGCAGTAAAGCTGCCCACACCCTTGATGGATGCACAACTGTCAGTGACAGTGGAACAACACTGAGATCTGTTTTGAATGAGTCCTTCCATGGTCAGTACTTGTGTTTTGCATCACACAATGTGGATATTTTTAGCCCACCAAACCGCTTTTGTCCGTGGTCCGTCGTCCGTGACCATCCGTCAGTCCATCCGTCCGTAAACAATTCCTGTTATCGCGATTTCTCAGGAACTACTTTATGGATCTTTCTCAAAGTTGGTACAAAGGTTCCCCTTGGGGTCTAGTTGTGCAAGATACCTTTTCTGGTTCGATTCGAAAATCCAATATGGCCACCAGGCAGCCATCTTGGATTTCTCCATGAAACATTGTTATCGCGATTTCTCAGGAACTACTGCGTGGATCTTTCTCAAATTTGGTACACAGGTTCCCCTTGGGGTCATATTGTGCAAGATACCTTTTCTGGTCCGATTTCCCCATGAAACCTTATCGGGATTTCTCATGAACTACTGCATGGATCTTTCTCAAATTTGGTACACAGGTTCCCCTTAGGGTCTAGTTGTGCAAGATACCTTCTTCACTCCGAATCGAAAATCCAATATGGCCACAAGGCAGCCATCTTGGATTTCCCCATGAAACCTTGTTATCGTGATTTCTCAGGAACTACTGCATGGACTTCCTCAAATTTGGTACACAGGTTCCCCTTGGGGACTAGCTGTGCAAGATACCTTTTCTGGTTCGATTCGAAAATCCATTATGGCCACCAGGTAGCCATCTTGGATTTCCCCATGAAACCTTATCGGAATTTCTCAGGAACTACTGCATGGATCTTTCTCAAATTTGGTACACAGTTTCCCCTTGGGGTCTAGTTGTGCAAGATACCTTTTCTGGTCCGATTCGAAAATACAATATGGCCACCAGGCAGCCATCTTGGATTTCCCCATGAAACCTTGTTATCGCGATTTCTCAGGAACTACTGCATGGATCTTCCTCAAATTTGGTACACAGGTTCCCCTTGGGGTCATATTGTGCAAGATACATGTACCTTTTCTGGTCCGATTTCCCCATGAAACCTTATCGGGATTTCTCATGAACTACTGCATGGATCTTTCTCAAATTTGGTACACAGGTTCCCCTTAGGGTCTAGTTGTGCAAGATACCTTCTTCAGTCCGAATCGAAAATCCAATATGGCCACAAGGCAGCCATCTTGGATTTCCCCATGAAACCTTGTTATCGCGATTTCTCAGGAACTACTGCATGGATCTTCCTCAAACTTGGTACACAGGTTTCCCTTGGGGCCTAGTTATGCAAGATACCTTTTCTGGTCTGATTCGAAAATCCAATATGGCCACAAGGCAGCCATCTTAGATTTCCCCATGAAACCTTATCGCGATTTCTCAGGAACTAATTCATGGATCTTTCCCAAATTTGGTACACTGAGGTTCCCCTTGGGGTCTAGTTGTGCATGATGTCTATATTACTCCGCTTACATTACTGGGCATACATGGTCTGTATTAGTAATGAATGTACATGTTTCCATACAGATGTGGTAATGAAGGAGCATGTCCTGGGGAAGAAGCACAAGAAGAACCAGGGTTTATATGATAGGAGGAGAGAGCTGGCAGCCAGAAGTGTCTTCACCAGAGGATTCCCACCTAAGACTGAAGAGGCCACACTCCAGACCTACTTCTCTCAATTTGGAGAAATACAACGGCTGCTCTTTGACAAGGACAGGGTAAACTAAAACTTCAATTTAGTTCTAGTTTCAGTCATCATTATGTATACCTTCCCCTCTCTCTCATCCTGTCCCCAGAAGTTCAAACTTCAGTTAAATGTCAGTTAACATTAGACTTACGGTTATAATCAGGTATAAATACCATGATTACCCTCATGTTCACAATGTAGGAACATTCATTACGGAAATCTGTCCTGATAAAAGTATTTTATTGTATCACAGTTGTTGCGCAACCTACAATGTAGTTGTGAAATGTTGTCAATTATGTATAAATTATGTTTCAAATTCAATTTATTACAGACTTTAGCGCCTGGTTTATTGGTGACTGATTGCAAAACTTTTCAATTCTTTTTCTAATTGCCCCGTGAAACGAGCATTTTCTCAACTCACAGATAAAAGCTGATAGATGTGAAAAACACCCTTTCTTGTCTTTCATCTTTACAGGGTATATATGCCATAGTGGAATTTACTGATGACAGCGCTGTGAAGAAGATCTTCAATCAGAGGGAACATGTGGTGGGGGGCCACAGAGTGGTTATCAAACCACGCGAGTTCAAACCACCCACACCCAAACCACCCGACAAAAGATTTCCGGTGGACGGGCGTGTCAAGTCCCGGATGGCTGGACCTCCATGTCTGGTTGAGCAGGCAGAAACCAAGAAACGCTTAGAAGAATTCAGCTTCAGCATCGGGACTCTACCAGAAGCAGAAACTTTGAGGGAACTGTTGTCTCATACAGAAGGTGTAAGTTTTCTAGCACTGTAATATCACTTGTCTTTATTGCATCATGTAAGCATCCTGTCTGTGTCTTGTGCACTGTCTGTGTCTTGTGCACTGTCCTCAGTGTTTTATAGGGTGGATGGAGGGTGTCTGGTTCCATGCTGCTTCAAAGATTTTTTTTTGATGTAGCAGGAACACACATTCTGAGCTGGGTGGTGCTTAGTTGGTTCATCGTGATAGCTGAAATATTGTTTAAAGTGACGTTAAATTATATTCACTCACTCACTCACTAACTAAATGAAAGGTGTGAATCATGTATCAGTCCACGGGTGGTTGGGTGGGTTCAGGTTCCTGTTGCTTCAATGCATTTTGCTGAGAAGCAACAGGAACTTGTTACATGTATATGATGTCTAGCATTGTAATATCACTTTATTGCACCATGTAAGTGTCCTGTCTGTGTCTTGTGCACTGTCCTCAGCATTTTATAGGGTGAATGGAGGATGTCTGGTTCCATTTTGCTTCAAAGATTTCGTCTTTGAAGTAACAGGAACACAACTGGGCTTAGGGTGGTGCTCAGTTGGTTCATCGTGATATAGCTGAAATATTGTTTAAAGCGAGGTTAAATCCTATTCACTCACTCACTCATTCACTCACTCATTCACTCACTCACTCTTGTATCAGTTCTAGCATGACTAGTGTCACCATTCTCCCATTGTCCTATTTTGTAACCTCTTAGCACTCTGTGTACCTGACACCCTGACTGCACTGTGTAGTTTTTATTCTGAAATATTGCAAAAGAATACACAGTACAATCTATTGTTTAGTTGGGACATGCTGATCCCACTTCGCTTCATTTACAAACGGACAATGCTGATTGGCTGAAAGCCATGAGCACAAAAGCTGCGCTTAGCAATTTCAAATCTGACAGTAGAAGGTATACAATCTGATGCCATGAGAATGAGTGTCACATGTCCAGCAAAAAAATATGTTTCCAGGAATATCTGGTAATATTCTTATGTCTTGTCTGGCATTCATGGAACGGCCATCCAATTACTGTATTTTTCATAAACAGTACAGTCTACATCCCTCGAACATGTCGAACTATATCTTCATCTCTCCTGACACGTAACAGGAGCTGCTCGCAGCGGCTTGTTGCATGTTGGTAGTCTTCCGTCCAGTCATGAATATTTATTCCGTAGGTAAAGAGTTACATGTAAGTAATGTGATTGAGAATGGGAGTCTGTCATTACAGAAACTGAGAAATATGTCTTCTCAGTAAAATCTGAGGGCAGTGAAAACAAAAAAGTGACATGTACATGTATCTTAGGGCATGAACTATCCTATTTCTTCTAATTATTCGGATGGCAGAACTAACTTCAGGCTACTTTGGAGAGAAATTATGCAAATATTCTACAAATTTCATTTGCTATCTTTTCAATTCTGGGGATAAATAATATATCCATGCCACAGTATTTAGTCTCAATTGACATAAAGATTGATTTTTTCTGCATTTAAGTCAAAAAATGCTGTTCGAAAAATTAGAAGAAATAGTTTTCTTACTAGACAAAACACACTGCTTGTATGTTCTCTGTGAATTGGCTGAGTTACCACCCCTACATATCACTCTTTAGTGTTAGAGATGGATAATAGCGATGAAAATATGCATAAGGCAGAAAAAAACATACTGAAGTAGTAGATGCACTTAAGTGTGGTTGTTGTAAGGAAACTGTGTGCCATCATACTTGGATTATTGCAACTGGTGTCTGGTGCAGAGTTTTCAAATGTGGAGATAGAAATATCTTAAGTGTGTACCGTAGTTAATTATGGGGATGCAAATATCTTGCTTCTAGTTAATGTGGAGATCTATACAAATATCTTATGCTTCTAGTTAAATGTAGAGATTAAGATGATCCCATATAACTTTTCGAGAGTGGGAATTTTCATCCCAACTATGTTATAGGAAAAGAATTAGTAACATACTAGTAAGTTTGTTTTTTGCTGATCATGTCCATGTTTACATGGAATTGTCCATATCTGTAGAGATTAAGATGATCCCATATTAATTGATCATGGGATGTATTTTCCTTCCAGAGAGTGGTGTTTTTCATCCTATGATCAAGTTAATATAAGATTCTTTTTCCCATATAATTTAAATAATTCCTTTAATCACTATTTTATTAAAAATGTCAACGAGTTGTTGAACGTTGTTGGAGCGCATCATGCCTGCAGCACGTGTCAAGCCAAGTGACTGGCCACCTGCATCGCACGTGCTCATCCCACATACGTGTGTGGGATGATGTATCCCAGATGCTGTTACCATGTGAGTTTTACACTGTATTATATGGAAAACAAATTTATATCGCCTGCTTCTAGTTAATGTGGGGATACAAATATTGTATGCTTCTAGTTCTACCAAAGATCATGACTTACTGTATATGTTATTGGAAAGCTAAATATTGATGAATTTTTTTGTTGTAGATTGATCAGCAAATGGATGTGTTGTGTACAGAATTAAAATTGTCTGATGAAGATGTACGAGCTCGTGAGAAAGTTCTCACCTCCCTCCTCGACCTATTTCTTCAGTTCTTTGCAGGTATTCATACCCTCTTCCATACATTTGTTCATACATCATCATTATTTAGGCGGTTCATATTTGTGAATGTATATACATTTGTTGATCCTCTGTAACTTGGGACAGTAAGAAAAGATGTTTATTTGTCAATGTTGTTTATAGAAAAAGCCAATATTGAACTATACCGGAGTAGGCCCTACATATGCAGTATAGAACAACACACTCATGCATGTGTAGAGAATCAGACATTCAGAGAAGTCATGTTTTGACATCAGTAATCAGCTAATCAGTCAAAAATCCATTCCAATCCCTAAATGCGTATGTTTCGTCACTGGTACGGTATTAGAAGTTTAGAGAAAAACTAAATATTATTAATTATTGGCAATAAAACAATATAAAATTTGTCCAAAATGTGTGCAAATCAGAGGAATTACTCAATTTTAGTTAAATACTACTCCAATTTCGGGTTCCTGTGACTTCCTGACAGTACTGGTGTGTGGAGGGAGGTAATTAAAACTGAAGCAAACTCAGGGGAGATAATCCTGTCTTACAGATTAATCTGTTTGACCACATACAGCCAGTCTAGACGGGTTTCCTCCCCTGTTTATCCATCAGTAGGCCAGTATCAGCCGATATCTTCGGTTCTAAATTCTGTCTGCATCTGGACTCTGTAAGTCCCTGTACTGTTGAATTTATCGGGACCGAATAAACAGCCACAGACCTGAAAAATGAACGATCATGGTCCAATGAAAGGTGATCTCAACTGTGATAACCAATGGAATTGTCAGCCAATATAATTTGATTTCAGTCCGTATTGGCAGCGAAATCAATTACTGATACCTGTCTATTGTATGAAATACAATGAAGGCAACCAATGTATCATCGATCTCTATTGTGTGTTATATCCATGATTTAAATCACTCTCCTGAGTTCTCTTTGTGAGTGATGAAGAATAGCAGGAGTGATAGTTGGTAAATGTAAGGACTGTTTCATTTAAAAAGGTATGGGAGGAGCGGAAGGCAGCTTTGAATTATACCCCACCACCCATAGAAATTTTATTGGCCTTCCCAATGTTGTAACATGGTGAAGGGAATTTCCTCCCATGACCCATAGAATAAAACATTTAGTGCCTTCCTCCCCTCCCATACCTTTTTAATTGGAACAGCCCTAATACAAATCACTCTCTTCAACAAGAGTTAATTTTCACTCTCACAGAGAGTGAAAAAACGAGTGTGCAAGAGAAAGAATCCCCCTGGTTTATTAGACAAAGGGTACAATGTACTACTGCTGTAAATAATTACACACAACTAAAATGTGAAAACTGATGAATGACCTATGTTTTATATTGTCATAGACTGTGAACTGCATGTGTTTGGTTCATCAGCCAATGGGTTTGGCACCAAAGGTTGTGATATGGACATTTTCCTGGACCTGAATCTTGAGTCTAGATTGGTAGAGGAAGAAAAGTCTGGCAAGCCGAAATACCCTGAACAACAAATAGTCGTCAGTGTTGACTGTAGCTGTGTAAGATACAGTATTTGGCATGTTCTCATCTATTATATACTATTTACTGAAGGCGGGATGTTCAAAGCCATATAACTACATGAAACAAGACCATCATTAGCTCATATTGATGTGCAAAGTAGTAGAATTCTAATGCATTAACCTCTTCTGTATTGGTACTTTAGACGGTCATTAACATAAATGAAAGCAAAGATATACTTATCATCATCTACGCAGTTTAAAAGGCAATACTGTTAGCTTTTCAACAACATGTAATATGCTGAAAATGTTTTTCTAGAAATTCTTCTGTTTCACAGTAAGCAATCTGAATCATTATTTATCTTCCCTCTGTAAATTCTGAAATTTTAAATCCCCCAATTACACTAACAATGAAGTTAATCCTTTGACAATAGATCTGCCCTAATATCCACAACAGGTGTGTTGACTCCTACACTCTTTCCTATCTCTTTAGCATGAGGCAGTTTTATAACTCTTGATATCTGATGTAAATATGAATCAAGAAATCGTACTATTCAAGGAAGGACAATATTCTTACATTTTTGATAATTTTGGCAACTTCATTTCAAAACTAGTCAGTTATCATTTTGATTAAAAATATTTCCTGTGTCAAAGAGGTAGGAAAGAGACCAGGAGAATGAACCATGTGAGGAATTATTAACTTCAAATTTAGTGCCAGTGGGGAATTATAGTCCGAAATTTGCACTATAAGTATTTGCGCAGGTCGCCGCTAAAGAGAACAAAGAAGAGCCTGTCTGTGCACTGATCCGTGACTTCAGCTGTGGTTCACATAAATTCACTTTGCCCTATCTCTTCACCAGGACGATATTTTGAACTGGCATAATTTTATACATACTATATTTTCCCAGTATTCAAAGCTATTACCTATTAAAAATATCATCCTGGGTTAATAGATAGGGCAAAATGAATTTATATGAACCACAGCTGAAGTCACAGGTCAGCGCACTGACAGGCTCTTCCTTGTCCTCTCTAGTGGCGCCTAGCTAGCGGGGACCTGAGCAAATACTTACAGTGCAAAGTTTGGATTGATGTGGTTTGACAGTGAACAAATGACATTTCAGGAAAGATGTAAGGCCAAGATTCAGCCCAAACATCGTCGACTATATTTGGGAGGTATCAAGTCTCTACAAGGTAAAGACTATCCGGTATCAGCCAAGCATTTAGGAGAGCTCACTCTGTTTGATAAAGTGAAGATGTTGTCCAGGATTCTGTGCCAGTTTGAGGCGGGGTGCAAGGATGCCTTTACCATCCCCAGTATACGTTGTCCTGTCGTTCGCTTCACCCACCAGCCAACTGGCATAAAATGTGATGTCTCTGTTAATAATAGGTATGTATATTTGTGTAGTCTTATGAAGTACAAGCTACTGTAAGCTTGGTGAGCAAAAATGCAATGTGCTCTCTGAAATTAAACTGGACGTCTCAGTGGTGGAAAGTATCTGTTTTATATATATGTTTTATTTTATTTATGACAGGAAATTTAGGTTAAGGGTCCCATATGTAGGTGCGCTTTTCTAACAATTGTTAGTGCATAAGAGTAAGTTAATTTAAATGTTTGGGACTGAACTGTAAAATCTGTTAAAATTTATTTGTGGAATACATGTAATTATTGAACTGTTTTTCCTGCTCCTGATAGACTAGCATTACAGAACACCAAGTTACTGCACCTATACTGTCATCTGGACCCCAGAGTGAGACCCCTGGTCTACACCATCAGGTACTGGGGTAAACTGAAGGAAGTGTCGACGAACCCTGAGTCTGGCCCCCGTCTTACTAACTATGCCCTCACCCTCCTCGTGATCTTTTACCTACAGAACTGTGATCCACCTGTCCTCCCTGCTGTTAACCAGTTAACAAGTCCTGGTACGTGCATCAGTTGTTTCCTAACAGTCTAAATTTTCTTCTTCACGACAACTGATGTTTTGAAATTAGCTTTGCCAGACACCGGATTGGCAAATTACACTTGCAGACCAGACTATTGTACAGCTATCTGCTTTTTTGTTTACATTCCGTAGAAGTGTTGGTAAAATATGAAGAATTTTGACAATTCATCTAGATATAAGATGTTTAGGTGAA
The DNA here is from genome assembly GCA_036873755.1 of Hanleya hanleyi. NCBI lineage: Eukaryota > Metazoa > Mollusca > Polyplacophora > Lepidopleurida > Hanleyidae > Hanleya > Hanleya hanleyi. Next base: position 10,797 of record JAVTVY010014554.1, on the reverse strand, counting down.
GCTTTTGTCAGGCCTGCATAACTATGCCAGATGCAGTGCAACCAGTAATACATAAATGTACTGCACACAGTGCTGTGAATGGATACATACCAAACATTGTTCTGTGAAGAATTTGTAGAGAATATCTTCTGGTTTTCCATTGTTTGAACCATTTTGTCTCCTATTTTCAGATGGTATGAGTGAGGCAGTGTGTATTGAAGGCTGGGACTGTTCATTCACTGCAGACTGGAACGCTCCGGAGTCCAAGATCAACAAGATGTCAAAAGGTCTCTTTATAATCTGTCTACTACATGGATGTGTACATTATGAACACACTAAGAATTCCATCTATGAACAGACCAGTTCTCCCTTAAAATTTGAACTCCCAGTTATCTTAATGGTGTCAGATTGAATCCGTCAACATCTAACATTTTATTACTGGTTAAGTAAACTATTAATTTGCCAAGTGAAATTTTAACACGGGGAAACCCTAGAGATTATCTTCTCACATTATTAAGCAGTTGCAGGGAGATGTACAATTTAAGAAACATTAAGTGGCCCACCCACATATGCTGCTTGATGGACTGTGGTCTATTTCATGAATAACTATTAAGGTAGCTCTGTTTTTCAGGTGAGCTGCTGTTTGGGTTTTTCCGGTTCTACTGTAACATAGATTTCAGCAGTGTTGTTCTGTGTACTAGATCCGGACAGGTTATCCCAGTCTCTGAATTCTTCACCAACGTTGCCAAAAATGACCGCTCCAAAAACTTCAAGGTAGGCAAGGGCTATTTGACAGCTTTGTACACAGTGTTGTTGGGTGATCTAATTAGGGCACAGTACTTAACATCATACCTTTAACTGTCTCGCTGCGGGAGGTCACTCATTTGACCTGCTCAAAATGTATCCAAAAATGCGGAGAGCCATTATATTGGTTCTGTGCGAGTGCATCGATAAATTTAAGAGGCCTCATCATTTCGGAAGTCATATTTTCCATTTTATCATGCCTGAAACGTAACAAAATGTATACATATTTTGTTATCCAGGTCAGTGATTTTTGGATAAAAACTTGCTACTCTGTGTTCGCAAAAGTAATAAAAATAGAATCGGGAGTTGAAAATAAATAAATGTTTTTGGATAGAAACGTGAAATACTTAAGGAAAATAATATCAAAAATATCTTTTTGTTAAGCAGCGTAAGTATAAAAGCCCATTATATGTTTTCACAGTGTTGAAATCCCTGAAATCCACTACAACAAAATTTATTTTCACATTTCTGTCAACCTTCTGTGCCACGTGATTTCAGAAAATCAGTGCTATACCTTTGTTTATGGATTGATCAGACTTTGCTTGACATAGGACTTTAACCTTTGATTTCAGACTGGCCCAGTGTCAGTTCAAGACCCCTTTGTCCTGGACCACAACATCACATTGAACGTCAATGACAAAGTCCGTCTCAAGCTGGTTGACCAACTCAACATTGCTCTTCAGTTGTGCTCAAGATTGAACAAATCACCCGAGGGGCAGCCAGAGTTGTGGGGCTTGCCTCTGTTGTTCTCTGAGGAACTGCCACCAGGTGTCGCCACCTCTGTCCTCAATTCATCCTTGCACAGCTCTGATGGAGGTTTGGGAGGTTACATGTTCCCGCTAGTGCTGAAGATGTCCTTGCTGCCTGAGAGCTTTCTCGCATTTCTTCACAAGTCACCTGACTATCGGACTGAGTGGGCTACAGCGGTGTGCAAGTTTGTGAAGATGTTACTTGAAGAAATTCTCCTGATCAGCATCAAGGTTTTGTCAGACAGAACGGCAGACCTGCAGGCTCATGTTTGCCGGAAAGCCATGCTTAATGTCAGTCTGGAGAGACGTGACAATTCAAGAAGCACTGAGGCAGACCGAGAATATCCCGATGGATTGTTGACACAACCAGAATCTGGTGACACTATGATGGACTCCGCAGAAGCTGTCAATGATATGCATATCGCAGGGAGCAATCAGGGTACCCCACAGGTTGACAAACTCATAACTGACCCACAGGGTGAAGAACTGTCAACTGACCCAGAAAGTGATCTGAAATGTATATCCATAGAACCAGAGATAATCACAGACAAAGGGGCTCATATTGATTCAGCTTGGTCGGGGAAGCACAAATCAGGCTCGGTGAAACGACTTTCAACCGACTCTGACCTTGACGGTCCAGATTCCGTGAAACGATGTAAAACCATTGGAACAGACTACATCACATCTTCCACAGAATCATCCCCATTTTATCGTTTAACAAAATCTGATAACATGCAAGACAATTTTGGGAAGGTCCGCACAGACCAGATGGATTCAGGGGCAGATAACAGCTGTACGGAAACTGAGGCAAGATCAAATTCAGCTTGTTTGAGGTTAGAATGCACTGCGAAACATCGCACATGGAATGGAAGAAAACTTGTTAGGCGTCAGTTGATAGGATCAGGAGTTAGTGATAGCTTGTCCCTTGAAAAAACTGTCTCTGAGAAACTCCGTCAGCTGGATATTGCTGCCACTAAGCCAGTTCTACAGTTCCGGTGTGAGGTTCAGGCCATCCTAGAACCGGGCAAGACTGCTGTTGTGGTCACTTTAGAACCTGGTGATATTGGCGCGAAGGAGTTCACAAGTTTTTACCCATTCCTGAAAACCTTTGTTAATAAAACTGTGGACAAGTTTCTAGGGGACACTGTAAATGTTCCAGAGTCTGATAATTCTACAGGTTGTGATAAGTAATAAATCAAACCTACCAAGGCATCTTTCTTCAATACCATAGTGAACCCTGTATGGTAGTTGTATTTATGATATTATATAAAAGTATTTTCAGTCTGTAGACTAAAGGTCTTCCAACAAAATATTCTTGGAAATTGTTCAGAGATGTTTTGCAATGAAATATTATAAAATTTTCCACATTTGACATATTTTAGTTGCCCTGCTTTATATATAGCTGGTTTATCATTTTACATTGAATAGTATGCTCTGCATCCATATAACCAGTTTGTGTATATCATGCATATTTCCGAGATTATCACTGTCTGGAGACTAAGACTAAGATCTCTATCAGCAACATTGAGCCTGGTCAATACTTGGATGGGTGCTGCAGGGTGCTGTACTGACTGGGCTGATCAGTGTCCAGGATAATAGGAACTGTGGACACTCGTGTTCTGGCACATGTAGGCATCGTCGTGATAGGACTGAAAAAATGTTGAAAACGACGTTAAATCCTACTCACTCACTATCAGCATTCACTTGTACAGTCCTTTCCATGAAAGGTGAGCGATCACTCTCGCTCTCGCCCATACACGCCCAGAGAGTTCCAGGCGTCCGATTTGTCGCTCGCCCATATCGGCCGCTAAAATCCAGTATTGGATAAACTTTCTGTTAAGCGACTCTGCATCGGCTCGCTTGTTTGTGTTTGCACACTTGCTTTCGAAGTGAAAACGAGTACATGTAGGAAAATCTGCAGAACATGCGCAGTCGACACAAAGTGACAACCCAAGGTATTTATGTAAAGTCGAACGCAATTGGTGTTGCGGCTGGTTATATTTTGTACGGACACGTTCATTGGTCGGTGGTGCAGTGAAATTTTTTCCCTCTCACCACGTGCTCTCGTAGCCTTGAAAACAAGCGTGTGCTTGGACTTCAGTTCAGCCATGTTTTTCACTGTGACACACGAGGTGGTTTTTGCTGTCTTCTTGATTTTTTTATTCGGAATAAATATGGCAGAATGTGTTCTTACAAAAGGGAACAAAGTTGAAATTAAGACTTTCAAAAACTGGGGAACTGCCGTACAGATATATTGGATTCAATACTGATCAAATGGATGATGGTCGAGAGTTAGCTAGCGAGCGTTACTGCCTGTCTCACATTTACCACGCAACGTTGTTTTCGTGGATTTATCGGTTTACACATTAGCTGTCGAAACTCACAATATATTCCAAACTCTATCTGTGTAATTCTTGGTCATCAAAAATATTTCCCTGACATGAGAAATTGTTTAAAAAATTTCCAAAGCTTGTTCGTCCGATCAAGTGGATCATGCCGACGACCGGGCAAGTCCATTTTCGCCCATAGGAGCCGGAGAGTTGTTGAGTGCTGATGTTTCAGTGTGAATATGCGGGACGAGTTACTTCGTCTAGCGCAGTGCCTCTCCTGTGGGTGAAAATGGACTTGCCCGGTTGGTTTCACAGCATGTCAGCAATGTACGTCGGTTGCTTGGAAGAAACAAGCTTTGGAGATTTTTTTAAACAATTTCTCATGTCAGGGAAATATTTTTGATGACAAATAATTACACAGATAGTTTGGAATATAGTGCGAGTTTCAACAGCTAATGTATTATATTAACTGATAAATCCACGAAAATGACGTTGCGTCGTAATGTGAGACAGACAGTAGTTTCTCCAGCAGTACAATATTTGGCATCACTCACCCTACACGAGTGATAGCTCCCCCAAACATTTTTAGGCGAGTGATTGATTAGGATAGCGATAGCTCGCCCATGCCATTTTAGGAGACTGATTCGTAACTCTCCCAAGATTTGCTCATGTCAAGGACTGTTTGTAGGCCTAAGAACCATCGACAAGCATAAGGATCAGTGTCATTAAGACTTAATACCTGTTTATCTCTGGACTGTCTGGCTAGCGTCTACATCAGATGCAATGAGATGTACAATTGCAGGGTAGAATATTCAGCACATGTAACATATTCTTGGTGATGCAGGTTTTAAAGCCTATTTTAAAGTTTGAATCTATAGTCTATCTTTTACACATTATTGCGAGAACAATGAAGAGCCTGTCTGTGCAGTGACACGTGGCATCAGCTGATCAGCTACTGGTTTGTATGTCACTTTACCCTATCTTTTAACCCAGGAGAATATTTTGAACTGGTGATAACGGATAGAATTCTATACATATGTTCTATATTTTCTCAGTATTCAAAGGAAGTGTCATTTTACTTAGAATAATGTATTATTTAATTATTATATTTTAAAATATGCCTGCTATTACCAGTTCAAAATGTTCTTCTCAGTTAAAAGATAGAGCACAGGGAAATTATACGAACCAGTGGCTGATCATCTGAAGCTATGGATCACTTCACAGACAGGCTCTTATTTGTTCTCTCAATAAATTGCAAAAGGCAGATTCATTTGAAATGAACTGTTGAAGATGGAAGGATTTTGTGTACTACTACATCAAGTAGTAATAGTCATCACAATAATTAAACTTCATTAACATCCAGTTTTTTAGTGTTCCCTTTATGTTTTTCTAATGTGAAAAGTGGCAATTAATGCACATTTCCATGGATAGCAAATGTCATTCTTCAACAGAAATTGACATAGAATGGACCCCTTTCGGTTCATATGGTAATACCTCTAATAATTCAAGCCCCCTATCACAATTGAATTCAATCACCCCAATCATTCAATTTGGTGATAAAATCCAATTGGTCTTTCTTATAAATTTGATCATCCTCGAAAATCATTGAAATATTGGATTTTGATCCATTTTGTCAACTTCCTGCTCTGATAAATTTGATCACCCCCCAGATTTTATGGTGGGAAATTTCATGTCCTGTGATTGAATTGTTAGAGGAATGACCATACTTCATGTAAGGATCACATGATCAGACATACAATAGGCAGGTCTGGAGCACGGCTTATCAGTGGCACAAAGGCCTACATGTAGATGCTTACAAGAATTATCTACCCAACTTTCATTATCTTATTCTAGGACGTTATCAATGAATCCAATTGACCGGCCTGCAAGTGGCTCACAGTGAAGATATAGGAAGAAATTTGCCAAAATATAGGAATTTTCTTAATAAAGTAAAGGAAAAGAAAATAGGAAATAAAGGAGTGTAAGACTGGTTACTAATACATTGTATGTTATAAACTTGGTAGTCCGATATAATCAGATTATTTCCACCGAACGCGTTCATAGTGGTGGCAATTGAGGAGACCCATTCTGCTGCTTGGAGCACGGCTATCAGTGGCACATGTAGATGCTTACAAGAATTATCTACCCAACTTTCATTATCTTATTCTAGGACGTTATCAATGAATCCAATTGACAGGCCGCAAGTGGCTCACAGTGAAGATATAGGAGAAAATATAGGAAAAGAAATTTGCCAAAATATAGGAATTTTCTTAATAAAATAAAGGAAAAACAGGAAATAAGAGTGTAAGACCAGTTTTACTTTGATCCATTGTATATTTCAAACTTAGTAGTTTCTGGAGTTTTATAATCAGATTATTTCCACCGAACGCATTCATAGTGGTGGCAATTGAGGAGACCCATTCTGCTGCTTGGAGCACGGCTTATCAGTGGCACATGTAGATGCTTACAAGAATTATCTACCCAACTTTCATTATCTTATTCTAGGACGTTATCAATGAATCCAATTGACAGGCCTGCAAGTGGCTCACAGTGAAGATATAGGAGAAAATATAGGAAGAAACTGCCAAAATATAGGAATTTTCTTAATAAAATAAAGGAAAAATAGGAAATAAGAGTGTAAGACCAGTTTTACATTGATCCATTGTATATTTCAAACTTAGTAGTTTCTGGAGTTTTATAATCAGATTATTTCCACCGAACGCATTCATAGTGGTGGCAATTGAGGAGACCCATTCTGCTGCTTGGAGCACGGCTTATCAGTGGCACATGTAGATGCTTACAAGAATTATCTACCCAACTTTCATTATCTTATTCTAGGACGTTATCAATGAATCCAATTGACAGGCCTGCAAGTGGCTCACAGTGAAGATATAGGAGAAAATATAGGAAGAAATTTGCCAAAATATAGGAATTTTCTTAATAAAATAAAGGAAAAATAGGAAATAAGAGTGTAAGACCAGTTTTACTGATCCATTGTATATTTCAAACTTAGTAGTTTCTGGAGTTTTATAATCAGATTATTTCCACCGAACGCATTCATAGTGGTGGCAATTGAGGAGACCCATTCTGCTGCTTGGAGCACGGCTTATCAGTGGCACATGTAGATGCTTACAAGAATTATCTACCCAACTTTCATTATCTTATTCTAGGACGTTATCAATGAATCCAATTGACAGGCCTGCAAGTGGCTCACAGTGAAGATATAGGAGAAAATATAGGAAGAAATTTGCCAAAATATAGGAATTTTCTTAATAAAATAAAGGAAAAATAAGAGTGTAAGACCAGTTTTACTGATCCATTGTATATTTCAAACTTAGTAGTTTCTGGAGTTTTATAATCAGATTATTTCCACCGAACGCATTCATAGTGGTGGCAATTGAGGAGACCCATTCTGCTGCTTGGTTCAAGAAAGAGAGATTTAAATATTTGCTGAGCGAAATGTACACAGATAACTCAACCAATCGGACTAGAAATTTCGCAGGTCATGTTGACCATTTGGCTGATTTGGTGGTGTGGTACCCCAGATATTTGCCATTCCTAGATGAGTTTGGATGCATTTCTGCACACATCCGTTTTCTTCAGAAGGTCAACGCTGCATCACCATAGCATTCCTGGAAATTGACGTAGTTGTGGGACATCATGGGGAACTCTGCAATGCGAGGGTTCTCTGTATTGTGACATCGCCAATTACGACTAGAAAAGTGGCACTTTGGAACCGCGCATTCATTCTCAAAATGAGGTCAAAGCTGCTGTGTGCTGAGGACTGATATACAGGAATGGTCATATCCTTGTTTCAAATATTCCTACGAAGTAGGCTACTATCTGCAAATTGTCCGGTAGTCAGTCAGTCAGTCAGTGAGTCGATCCGAGTTCTATCGTCAGCAAAATAAGGAGAACCGTTGACATTAAACCTTGATTTTTTGCATGAAGGTGCATTAGGGGACTGTTACCAGCAAGTTCTGAGCTGACCTACTTTTGATGAAAATTTCTGGTGATTCTGACTTGGGCAGTGCCCATCTTAATATAGGCAGGATTCAACTGGGGGGTATGGATTTCCAAGAGTTCAGTTCACATCGGAGTCCTTATACCTACCCTACTTCGTAGGTCCTGTGTCGTTAGTCACACTGCTCATGTATTATATTGATTTCAACTCGCACCAGCACAATTATCTGCTGTTTGAAAAGAAAATGGCTTGATAGCCAATTTATTGACCAGGATCATAGGATCACTGCAGTAGAATTTAGTGAGAAAGTAACTCAGTTGTTGAACTGCAGGGAATGTATGCGAGTTGTTGTTTCCAATGCACCATTACTGTGGACAAATAATATGGCCGAAATGATGCAGGATTAAGGTGAAATGCACATTGCTGAAAAACAATCCCAACCGTCCTCTCGCCAATGTCAAGGCACACTCCAAGTTTGAAGTTGATCGGTTAAATCGTTCACGAGTTATTGTCCGAACAAGACAATCTAAGATCCAACTGCTTATAATCCAATATGGCTGATGTCGGCCATATTGGATTATGCACATTGCTGAAAAACAATCTCAACCGTCCTCTCGGCAATGTCAAGGCACTCCCCAAGTTTGAAGTAGATCAGTTGAATCGTACTCCAGTTATTGTCAAGATTAAACTGCTTAAAATCCAATGAAATCCAGTATGGCCGATGGTGGCCATATTGGATTAAGCACGTCCTTGAAAAAACAATCCCAATCCTCCTCTCAACAATGTCAAGGCACTTCCCAGTTATGAACTAGATCGTCTGAATCGTTCTAGAGTTATTGTCCGGACAAGATCCAACTGCTTATAATCCAATATGGCTGACGGCGGCCATATTAGGCACATTACTGGAAAACAGTCCCAACCATCCTCTCGCCAATGCCAAGGCACACCCCAAGTTTGCAGTTGATCGGTTAAATCGTTCACGAGTTATTGTCCGGACAAGAAAATCTTATGGAATTACGGACACCAGTGTTTCTAAGTCCCCTCCCTACTAAGTAGCGGGGGACTACAAGCTGAGTAGTTAGCAGGTCCTCCGCCAATGCAAGTAGCCTGTTTAAGAGCGTACAGCATATACTCTTCCAATATCTCCTTAAATATAACTTTAAAAATGAATATGTGTATGTGGAAAGAGATGTTTATCTGGCATTGTTGAGACAATTTGAGGAGATTTGGGAAGCAGTAATGGGTAGTGTAAAACTGGAATGTAAGTCTGTAATTGTACATGGAGTTGTGGATGGTGAGGCTTATAAATCGTTGGGTGGAATAGATCAAGATATCGCGTTCACAACACAGATGGGTATAATATGGATAAGTGAAATCCAAGATGGTCAATGGCAGCCATCTTGGATTACATACTACCTCAATGAAAATCAATACCAATGGCCGTCTAACTGATGTGAAGCACCTTCAAGTTTGAAGTCAATCGGACGAATTATTCTCACAATACCGCGTTCACAAGATGCGGGACGGACAGAATCCAAGATGGTCAATGGCAACCATCTTGGATTATGTACCTCAGTGAAAATCAATACCAATGGCCATCTAACTGATGTGAAGCACCTGCTCAAGTTTGAAGTCGATTGGTTGAGTTGTTCTTGAGATATCGCGTTCACAAGATGTGGGATGGATGGAATCCAATAGGGTCGATGGCAGCCATGTTGGATTATGTACCTCAGTGAAAATCAATACCAATGGCCAGCTAAGTGATGTGAAGCACCTTCTCAAGTTTGAAGTCGATTGGTCGATTTGTTCTCGAGATATCGCGCTCACTAGATGTGGAACGGATGGAATCCAATATGGTCAATGGCAGCCATGTTGGATTACGTACTAGTTAAAATCAATACCAATGGGCGTCGAACTGATGTGAGGCACCTTCTCAAGTTTGATGTCCATTGGTTGAATTGTTCTCGAGATATCACGTTTACAAAATGTGGGACAGACAGAATCCAATATGGTCAATGGCAGCCATCATGGATTACGTACCTCAGTGAAAATCAATACCGATGTGAAGCACCTTCTCAAGTTTGAAGTCGATTGGTTGAATTTTTCTCGAGGACAGACAGAATCCAATATGTCAATGGCAGCCATCTTGGATTACGTACCTCTGTCATGTCTGTGAAAATCAATACCAATGGCCGTCGAACTGATGTGAAGCCCCTTCTCAAGTTTGAAGTCAATTGGTTGAATTGTTCTCAAGATATCGCATTCACAAGATGTGAGACGGAAGGACGGTACGACGGACGGCTAGCATTTCCAAGTCCTCCCACCACTTCGTGGCGGAGGTCAATAAATATGTACTAGTAGGAGTTTTTTTTCATGAAAATAAAGGAGAAATATAGGAATATTTTCTTAAATTAAAAGAACCAGTTGATCTGACCCTCTTCCTATCTCGATTGTGTTTTGCATGAAATCTTACAGAGATCCCGGAAATTCCACACTTGCATAAATATAGCGACAGAGTGCTGGTGACTTTTAAATTCCACGGGGCTTGAGGTCGAGGAATCGAGTCAAGTTGACAATCAAACCACGGCACAAAATATCCCCATGTGGTGGTGTTTATATCATCCTCGACTGATGTTGCTCCTTCCTATGCAACTTCGATTATTTTAATCGATTAAAGTAAATTCCAATCATAGATAACTTCATCACATTCTGTAACGGTTATGGGTCAGTCATATATTTCGCTGCAGCTATGCAGTTCTAATTTGGTTATTTGAAACTTGTCCAGTTTCCGCGACTGGGTAACCCGTAATATCATGTCATACCATCTCGTACATTGTGTTGATTGGTCAAAGATTTTCGTGCCAGACGGTACCACCACATGGCCTGGAGACGGGAAGATCAGATCCAGTTGGCGAATCAGTTTCTGGGTCTGTTTTCAGATTGGTTCACAATGAACATGGATAATATATTA